>BQNB010010780.1:0-83104 GCA_026074375.1 Tanacetum coccineum | reverse complement strand
TATTTCAATATACTAAGATGATATTCTTCCTCGTTCTTGATTGTTTGTTCTTGGATCTTCAAAAGGATGTGGTGTTTAAGGCATGGTTTATGTATGTGTGATGTGGTGAAGGATTAATGGATGATTTGAGAGATGATTTGATAGATTATTGGATGATTTAAGAGTAAAAAATGTGGCTCTATTTATAGGCTAAATTTCGGGTGGAAGTGCGGCGCACTTGCAAAAATGTGGGGCGCACTTGGTGTGTTAATGCACCGGCATTTAATTCTTCATTTAGTTCTTTACAGCTGGATAAGAAGTGCGGCGGTTTTCTTATAAAGTACGGCGAACTTTGATCATTAATGCACTTGGTTGACTAAGACTTAAATACGTCTGACTTGGGGAGAAAGTGTGGCGTACAATGGTAAAGTGCGGCAGACTTTGATGATTTAAAGAAGTGCGGCGCACAACAAGAAAGTGCGGCGGACTTGTAGGCTTCAATTTGAGATCTTGCATTCCTTTCTTGGCTCTTGATCTTTAATATACATAAACACTTGAGTTTTACTTCTTTTGATCTTAGGATGTCTTCTAGTGAACCTGTATTCGTTTTATACTAAAAAGTACCAAAAACTCACGAGAAATGATTAGATATAAACAAATAACGCCACCCAAAACATGTATAATTTAGGCGTTATCAAATCCCTCCACACTTAGCTATTGCTTGCCCTTAAGCAATCAAAGCGAGAAAAATAAAATCATTGATCGTGACGTGGAGAAATAGATTTATGTTTTTGAAATAGGTGTTTACTGATTCATTGATTAAGGCAAAGTCATATAATAGAGCACCTCACAAAGGAAAGTGTTTGCTTTTTTAATTCACACGAGCAGTCAAATAGGGATTTATATTTGGGGGAGAATCACTCATATGCTCAGACATAATTTAGATAGCTACCATATGCTTGTACTAGACACATAAACATGGTTGAGGGGGTGCGAACATCTCGACAGATTTATCAAGGAGACAAAATACTTGATCCGATCATATAACTTGTATTTGTTCCATGTGCCAAACTTCAGCCTTATACTTTTTTCTCTTTTTTTTACCATGGCTGGCACATAACTTCTTTAAACTTCTTTATTCGAGCTTTTCTTTCTCTACTCTTTGATATTTCATGGATTCTTCAGCTAATCAGCACTAAAGTTGGGTGCAGCAAATAGATGAATTTCACAGAGGTCTTATCACAAGACATGTTTAGAATTAACCACGGTCAATGTAAATGATGATCAAGCACAAGTTCTAGAGCAGACTAAATTACCGGCCCTCTCATATAATTTTCAACCAATACCACTGTTCTAGAAAAAGCAACAAAGACCATATGTACACATCTGTAACGACAGAATAGACACATATCACTGCAATCAAACCCTAACTCGAACAGGCTAAAGGTATCAATTATCTTGGGTACAAAAGGTGGGTACCCGAATTTTTTATAAGGCTTAAATTCTCACAATTTTAGTGGGTTGAATTTGTGCTTGCTATAATGTCAATCTGGTTGGATTTGCCTTAAATTTTTAAAATTTTCTAGAAAATATCAGTTAAAAATGCCAGGGCAAACATGGAGGGATATGATTAAAATTTTCCTATTTTGCACCCCTCCACACTTAAGTTGAACATTGTCCTTAATGTGATAAACTGATAAACAAGATAAAATAAGGAAAATTTAAGATTGTTACTTGTAAAGATAGTTATCTTTGAGCGTCTTTCTTTGTTCTTTCTGATTTAGGTTGAATGACCTGCATAAAAAGTAAACATACAAAAGCATACAATATATATATATATATATATATATTATATATTATTTTATATCTTTTATATATATATATTATATATACTATATATATATTATACTTATATCTTATTTTATAAGATATTAGTGGAGAGGGAACTCCTCTACACTTACGTAAAGCACGAGTTGCCTCCCGAGAAGCGCTTAATTTTTAGCAGAGTCGTTAGCTAGACTCGTACTTCGGAGTTCATTCTTTGGGAAAGAAGAGAGTGACTGCTTCCCTTGTGTCATTATATTCTTCTTCTTCATGGTATAACTTAAGTCGGTGACCATTGACAATAAATGTTTTTCCATCTTTTCCATATAGTTCTACATATCCAGAGGGATATTGGTGTTTTACTACGTAAGGCCCTAACCATCGAGATCTAAGTTTTGGTTGTTTGAATTTATACTTCGAGTGAAAAAGTAGAACCTTGTTTCCATGTTTGAATTCCTTTCTTATTCTTAGTTTTCTATCGTGCCAGATTTTGGTTATTGCTTTGTATAGACGAGAATTCTCATAGGCTTGATGTCTAAATTCGTCCAATTCGTGTAACTGAAACATTCTTTTTTCTCCAGGAGCAATGAGGTCAGGGTTGTAATTTTTAAGTGCCCAATATGCACGGTGTTCGATTTCAAATGGTAAGTGATAATTTTTTCCATATATGAGTTTGTAAGGTGTGGTACCGGTAGGTGTTTTATAGGTAGTGCGAAAAGCCCACAGAGCGTCATCAAGTTTTCTTGACTAAATAGCAGAGTTATCTTTAACAGTTTTTTCAAGAATTCTTTTAAGTGTTGTGTTCGTGTTTTCAACTTGACCAATTGTTTGAGGGTGGTATGATGTAGAAAAACGGTGGTTGACTCTGTATCTCTTTATAGTCTTTTCCATTATTTTGTTACAGAAGTGAGTACCTCGGTCACTGATTAAGGCTTTGGGAATTCTGAAACGGCTGAAAAGTTTCTTTAGAAAGGTGATAACTACTCGAGCATCATTAGTTGGTAAGGCTTGAGCTTCGACCCATTTAGACACATAATCAACAGCGACTAATATATATTCAAACTTGTGGGATTTTAGGAATGGTCCCATGAAGTCAATACCCCATATATTAAAATTTTCACATACTTGAATATTGTTTAAGGGCATCTCATCACGCTTTGATATATTTCTGGTCTTTTGGCATTCCTTGCAAAGGCAAACTAGAGTATGAGCTTCTTTGATGATTGTCGGCCAGTAAAATCCTAAGTCTAAGACCTTTTTAGCAGTTATATTTGGTCCATAATGTCCACCGGTGGGTCCATGGTGACACTGATCTAAAATGGTTTGGGTTTCTGGTCCAGATATACATCGTCTGATCATTCCATCAAAACATACTTTGAAAAGATAAGGTTCTTCCCAAAAATAGTTTTTGAGGTCAGAGAAAAATTTCTTCTTTTGTTGATATGTCATCCTTTTTGGTATAATTTCTCCTGTTAAGTAGTTTACAAAGTCTGCAAACCATGGTTCATTACTGGTGTCAATTATCATGAGGGTTTCTCCAAGAAAGTTATCATCGACTTCACTGTCATCACTTGTTTCATTGTTTTCAATTCGAGATAAATGGTCGGCAGCAACATTTTCTATACCTTTTCTATCTTTAATTTCTATATCAAATTCTTGTAAGAAGTAGAATCCATCGAATGAGACGTGGTTTTGCGTCTTGTTTCTTAAATAGGTGTTTCAGGGCTGAATGATCAGTATGAACAATTGTTTTTGATAGGATAAGATAGGATCTGAATTTATCAAAGGCGAAAACTACAGCTATAAGTTCTTTTTCGGTTATGGTGTATTTTTGTTGTGCTGAATTAAGAGTTTTTCTTGCGAAATGAATTGGGTGAAAGTTTTTACCATTTCTTTAACCTAATATGGCTCCCACTGCGAAATCACTTGCGTCGCACATAAGTTCAAATGGAAGGTTCCAGTTCGGGCTTACTATCACAGGAGCACATGTGAGTTTCTCTTTTAATAATTCGAATGCACTTTGACATTCACTGTTGAATTCAAATGGAGTATCTTTTTCGACCAATTTAGTTAGAGGTCAGGCAATTTTCGAGAAATCTTTTATGAATCGTCAGTAAAAACCGGCATGTCCAAAGAAGCTTTTAATACCTTTAATATTATTAGAAGGTGGGAGTTTTGAAATTATGTTGATTTTTGCTTTGTCAACTTCAAGTCCTACACTAGACACCGTGTGTCCAAGCACAATTCCTTTTTTAACCATAAAGTGACATTTTTCCAATTAAGGACAAGATGAGCATCTTTGCAACGTTGGATCATTTTATCGAGGTTGTTTAGACATTTGTCGAAAGAGTTTCCAAAGACTAAGAAATCATCCATGAATACTTCGACTGATTCTTCGATCATGTCATGAAAGATAGCTAGCATGCATCTTTGAAAAGTGGTTGGAGCATTGCATAATCCAAAAGGCATTCTTCTGTAAGCGTATGTTCCGAAAGGACAGGTGAATGTTGTTTTTTCTTGGTCCATAGGGTCTATCAGAATTTGAAAATATCCAGAAAAACCATCGAGGAAACAAAAGTATTTATTTCCTGCGAGTCTTTCCAACATTTGATACATGAATGGTAAAGGGAAATGATCTTTAGCAGTTGCTTCATTGAGTTTACGATAGTCGATGCAAACTCGCCAACCTTAACAGTTCTTGTTGGGACAAGTTCATCGTTTTCGTTAGTGACTACTGTAATACCGCCCTTTTTTGGCACACAGTGAATAGGACTAACCTAAGGACTATCGGCAATTAGATAAATAATACTGGTATCCAAGAGTTTCATAATTTCTTTCTTAACAACTTCTTGTATGTTTTGATTTAATCTTCTTTGTTTCTAGACAACTGGTTTCTTATCATCTAAGAGCTAAATCTTGTGTTTACAGAATGATGGACAGATGCCAGGAATGTCTATCATCTTCCAAGCAAATGCTTGCTTATGCTTCTTTAGAACAGATATAAGTTTGTTTTTATTATTGACAGAGAGTTGAGATGATATGATCACAGGAAGAAGAGAGGGTTCTTCTAAAAATACAGTAGAGGATTGAGTTCAAGATCCGTAGGTGGTTCTTCTAGGGATGTTTTTATTTTGTAATCTGTGTTGATGATGATTTTCTTAAATTCAGGTTCTTCTTTAGTTTCATTTTTGGCATTTTCATCGGTAGCAATTGCTATGAATTCATCGAATTCAGCAAAAAGTTTTTCTTCAATAATAGTTCCTTCTATTGAATGTAATATTTGACTTCCTTCATCGAGAAGAGCATCAAAATCTTCTTTTAAGATTTCATCTATAACATCAATAATAAAGCATGTGTCATCGTTCGAATAAGAGTGTTTAATTGCAGAGTCTATATTAAAAATCATTCGTTCGGTTCCAACTCTGAGAGAGTTGTTTCTATTTAACTTGAATTACTGCATCAGCAGTATGAAGAAATGGTCGTCCCAAAATTAGGGGAATTTTGCTATCTTCTTCCATTTCTAAAATAACAAAATTGGCAGGAAACGTAAATTTACCAACTTCAACGAGCATATTTTCATCTATCCTAACAGGGTATTGGAATGATCTGTCGGCTAATCTTACGCTCATTTTGGAAGGTTTAAGAGTTCCAAGAGAGAGTTTTGCATATAGCAAGTATGGCATAAGGTTAATGCTGGCACCAAGATCAGCTAAAGCATTGCAAGAGAAAGCTTTGTTAAAGTTGCAAGGAATAAGAAGACTTCCAGGGTCTCCAAGTTTTAGAAGGACTTTATTTTGAATCATTGCTGAGCTTTCATCGCTTAAAAAGGCAGCAGAGATTTGTTCAATTTTGTTCTTGTCACTAATGAGATCTTTAAGAAATTTGCCATAGTTAGGCATTCCGGCTAAGACGTCGACAAGAGGTACGTTAATTCGAACGGCCCGAATTATGTCTAGGAATTTTCCGTATTGAGCTTCCATTTTTTCTTTTCTTAGGCTTTGAGGATATGGAATTTTTGGTTTATAAGGTTTTGGTGTTGGAGTTTCTTTAGTTGGTTTTGGAGGTTTAGGTTTTGTTTGCGGTGTAGGTTCTTCATCTTCATCGTCACTGTCGAAAATTTTAGCATTTTCTTGTTGTTCGTTTGGATTTATGGGTGAATCATAAGTTTTACCACTTCATGTAAATACAGCGTTTACATGTTCATTACGAGATTCTGGTGGTTGATAAGCTTTAGAGTTGTTTCCTCGTGGGTTTGGTTGAGTATTGCTAGGAAGTGATCCGGATGGTCGACCGGATTGCTTCTTAGCAAGTCTGTCAAACTTAGTTTCAAGGTTTTGGATTGAAGCTTGATGATTTTTAGCTACTATTTCGAGCTGAGATTTGAGATCCATAAATGTTTCTTTGACAAAAGCATTCGTTGATTGTTGAGCTTTCATGAAATCGTTAAATTGTCTTTGAAGATCATACTGTTTATCATCGGTATTAGATCAATAGTTGTCTCGGTTGTAATCATTCCGTTCGCTTGAACGCCAATTATCACGATTAGAGTTACGATCGTGGTAATCATTGTAAAAATGTGTCTTGTGGAAGGTTTGCATGAATTTGGCTTATTCTTCCCTAGACATGGGAAGGTCATCGTCATTTTCTTTGGGAGTTGATTGTTTCGATTGTGATTGGAGTTCTTTATACTGAGCATCAATCTTCATGGTCATAGCATCCATTCGAGCCATAATTCTTTCAGTATCAGTTTTACTGGGGCATTCATCAGCAAAAGCGACAGTTCGTTTATTCGGTTTTAATTTCTGATTTTTAGCCCAATCGAGCTTGAGTAACACTTTATCCTCTAGGATTTGATAAGCTTGATTCAGAGTTTTGTAAAGAAATATACCACCGGCTGCAGCATTGAGAACTTCTTGGGTAGTTTTGTTGAGGCCGTGATAAAAGATTTTGATTATTCCACCTTTAGAGAGATTGTGTCCATGACAATTTCTGAGCATTTCCTTCAAACGTAACCATACATCAGTTAAAGTTTCGCTTTCATGCTGGGAAAAGGCTCTAATTTCTCCTAAGAGTCGATCGAATAAGGTTGGGAGAAAAAATCGGCTAATAAAAGTGGTGCAAAGTTCGTTCTAATTTTCGATTGTTCCTTCTGAAAGTTCATCTAGCCAAGTTTTTGCTTCTCTAGTGAGTGGTAAGGGAAACATCATTAAGTGAACAGCTTCATTTTTGGTATCTCAATATTTAAACATGTCACAAATTCTGAGGAATTCATGAACGTGTTTGTGAGGATCTGTTTTAATTCTATGATCAAATTGGTTTCCTTTGACAAGGGTCAAGTGGTTACCTTTAATAGAAAATTCATTTGCAGTTGCAGGAAGAGTGATTGCGGAACCGGGAGTTGGAGCAACAACATGGTCGGCAGCCCACATGGGTTGATCATCCATTATATTATAGTTTAGAAGTTCAACAGAGTGGCAAAAATAATTGATGTCGGAAATTAGCGGGTAAACAATTCTAGGGTGTTGAGGCAGGTTGTTTCTTTGTTCAAATGGGACTCTTGTGTTTTTTCAGCGAAGTCTCCGATTCAGAGTTCGTTCTGGTTCAGGTAGTGGTTCAACAAGTTCAGAATTGGAAGCACGTGTATGCATCAAAGGAAAGTGAAATTTTTAGATTGAGGGTCAGTTTGCCAAAAAATTGTACGGCGATTTGAAAAGAAGGGGTTGGGGTAAAATAATTTTCCAGAATTACTTAGAACAGCTTTGAAGTCCCCGGCAATGGCGCCAAAAACTTTGATGTGTTTCAAAAGCTTTAAATTTATAATACTGATTTCACCGATTAATACTATAAGGGAAACACACGGGTAAAAGTATAACCCCCGTTTATAGTATAGATTTTTAGGGTAAGACCAGGTCGATCCACAGGGATTTGCGTAGTGTTCAAGTAAGAAGAAAATAGATTTTGATAGTTGCAAAAAAATAATATTTGATTAACCCAATAATAATGAAAAATGACTACTCGGATAGTTGAAAATAACTTATAAGTGATAGTAATGATAATGACCCGAAAGGTGGAACACATTAATTCATAAAAAAGGATTTTCTCATCAAAAAACATTTGCATAAGTTAAATCAGTTAACTCAAGACTTATACTTAGTTCACTAGATCAAGTGTGCCACTCAAATGATCCGGTAACTATTATATCAAAACTTATTTTGTTTATCAATTACGAAAGTGGATTTCTCAGCACAGACGATAAAGATCACAGACAAATCTTTAAAACCATATAGATCATAACGGGTCTTTCAACCTATACCGAAATGAGTATATAATCTAAGTGATAAGCAAAACTGACAAGATAAGATATAACAGGATTGCAACAAAAGCTTAAGATTAACAGGATCAAGATCATACCAAACACTTATTCATTACCATAACGTCACCGAGTAGTCATGAGAGATTTAGCCTCTCATGGCTATGAGGTTCATAACATAAGATGATTCAACATGAATTTCCATTATTTCAATATACTAAGATGATATTCTTCCTCGTTCTTGATTGTTTGATCTTGGATCTTCAAAAGGATGTGGTGTTTAAGGCATGGTTTATGTGTGTGTGATGAGTTGAAGGATTATTGGATGATTTGAGAGATGATTTGATAGACTATTGGATGATTTGAGAGTGAAAAATGTGGCTCTATTTATAGGCTAAATTTTGGGTGGAAGTGCGGCGCACTTGCAAAAATGTGCGGCGCACTTGGTGTGTTAATGCACCAGCATTTAATTCTTCATTTAATTCTTTACAGCTGGATAAGAAGTGCGGCGGTTTTCTTATAAAGTGCAGCGAACTTTGATCATTAATGCACTTGGTTGACTAAGACTTAAATACGTCTGACTTGGGGAGAAAGTGCAGTGCACAATGGTAAAGTGCGGTGGACTTTGATGATTTGAAGAAGTGCGACGCATAACAAGAAAGTGCGGCGGACTTGTAGGCTTCAATTTGAGATCTTGCATTCTTTTCTTGGCTCTTGATCTTTAATATGCATAAACACTTAAGTTTTACTTCTTTTGATCTTAGGATGTCTTCTAGTGAACCTGTATATGTTTTATACTAAAAATTACCAAAAACTCACGAGAAATGATTAGATATAAACAAATAACGCCACCCAAAACATGTAAAATTTAGGCGTTATCACATCTTGTGTTTGTTTGGGCAATTTGTGATCTTAAATATGGAGCGTTTGGATATGTGTTTATTGAATTGGTAAAACATATTTTATATAAGAATATTGGCCGAAAGGGTTCTTTTATATATGTGTTTAATCATCCCACTTATTATATTGGTTATAATAACTTATAAAGGCCGAAAGGATTTGTTGTTATCAATCGATATAATCACTAGTTATATTTAAAGGCCGAAAGGATTTATAACTTGTGATATCTTTATTCTCTAAACTTGTAAACACTATTCCAAACACATCATTATCTAAGTGATCATTGCCTAAACAATCATACTTTAATTCCTTGCTTGAATCATCTTTTAATTGCTCTCGTTAAAATATTAAATTTATGCACGTTTTGGTTAATTTGATAAGTGACAATCATCTTAGCCTTAGCACCTTAATTACAAAACTGTGAAAACTTCAATTCTCTTGGGACGACCTGGACTTACCTAATACTATACTATACACGGACGGATATACTTCCTGAGTGTTGTATTTTTAGTAAAAATCGGTATTTCTAGTATTATAAATTTAAAGCTTGGAAAACACACATCACCGGCCTTGGGTTTAAGTGGGCTTCCAAGGCCGGGCTTGATATCTAATGGGCTTTAAAGCCCGTAACTAGGCCTAATTAGCTTAATTGAATTCTCAAAAACTATGTTTTCCTATATAAGGCTCGGGACTATATAATGACCATCACTTTACATAAAAACATAACTAACAGTGTTCTATTCAAAGACCACCTTTGCTAGAGCCAAATGGCTTTTGCTTTTGGAAAGCCCGCTTTGAGACTTACATAAAGTCCAAAGACATTGACTTATGGCAAGTCATCTAAAACGATGACTTTTAAGAAGTTGAAGATGAAGAAACAAAGTTAATGAAGGAAACGTCGTACGAGCTTCTCAAGGATAATGAGAAGAAGAAACTTGGGAAGAATAATGAAGCCAAGATGACTCCTTACAATGCCCTACCGCGTAAAGAGTACGAATGAGTCTTCATGTGTAAAACTGCCAAGGAGGTTTGGCATGCACTCAACATCACTCACCAAGGCAATTCACAAGTCAAGAATTGCAAGATTGATCTTCTCACTCAAGAATACGAGAAGTTCTCAATCTCTAATGAAGAAACTATTGATAACAGCGTCACATGATTCAACGCTATTGTGACTAGTCTCAAATCATTATATCCGGACTATTCTAGCAAGAATCACGTAAGGAAGTTTCTTTGCGCTCTTCCATTAAAATGGAGAGCCAAGGTGATGGCAATTGAAGAAGCGAAAGATTTGGCTACACTCCCTCTTGATGAGCTAGTTGGGAACCTTAAGGTCTATGAAATGATCTTGGAAAATGATGGTGTAGTTTCCAAGACCACTACAAAAGATAAGATCAAATCTCTAGCTCTCAAAGCTAATATTACTAGGGGTCAAACTAGTAATAATAGTACATGTCAAGACGAAAGTGATGAAGACGAAGAAATCAACTTAATGGCTAAAAACTTTAGAAAACTATCTCGAAAAGGTGTCAAGGTACATGACAAGTTCGACATATGCAAAGTAAAGACTATAGGTGGTGAGAGCTCAAGACGTAAACGCAGGTGCTATAATTGTGGTAACAAGGATCACTTCGCCGATAATTGTCCAAAGCCCAACAATAAAGCATTTGTCAGAGTAACTTGGAGTGATAGTGAAGATGATGACGAATGCTGAAATGATGCAATATGTCTTATGGAAATTGAATCTCAAGAGGTATAACCTAATCCTTCTATTTCTAATAATGATTCAAATATTATTAATTTGCATAAGGAGAATGAGGAACTATTAATGTTTAGCAAAGACTTTCTAAAACATATGAAAAACTTTTACAAGAAAAACGTGCCCTAGAAAAGGAACATTCAAAACTTTTTAGTAAAGTCATTGAACTCGAATTAGAAGTAAAGAAACTTGCAAGCAATAAAGAGGTGATTGAACCTTGTCAAAAGTGTGTTGACCTCACGTAAGGGGTTGACTCTTTAAAGAGCACAATGTTTCCAAGCTTCAAGACGAAACATTGAATTTTCAAAATTCAAAAAGAGTAGTATTATTTTAAATGACTGATGACATGTTAAGTCTTCAAAAGTTTTCCCAAGATAAGGAAGGTCTTGGATTCCCAAAAAAGATAAAACCACTTCAGTGAGTCCAAACAAACCAATAGTGTTTGTAAAAGAAAGTCAAAAAGAAAATCCGTCAAATAGCTTTGTTAAAAATATAGTTCCTCAAACTCTCTTTACAAACACTTGAGGTCCCTAAACACCCATTACAAGAAGACATCACTCGTGTTCTCATAATGGCCTTGGATACAAACAACCTCGAGTTGACCCTAGACCTCGCTTACCCACACCAAATATGAGACCTTCTTTTAAAAAAAATCATTCTTCTGAAAGAAGAAATTTTCGTAACAACCAAAGGTCTTCGTATCATCAAAAAAGCACCTACCAAAGGAGAGAAAACTCCTACCCAAATCAAAGGCTAAAAACAACCCGGAACATTGGACGAAACTTTGAAAACCTATATAAGTTTCAAAATAATCCTTGGTCCATGTTCTCGAGGTATGGCCTACATAGACTTTGTGCTCTACTTCAAGACCAAATAATTTATGTCTTGGGCACTTTGTTTGCTAACCACAATGGACCCAAAAGAAAGTTGGTACCAAAACCTTGAGTTACATTGTTAGTTTTAGGCACGACATAAGCATGATTCTCTAAAGGGTCATCGTATTACAGATAATGGTTGCAAAAATCATGACAATACATATAGAAGACCACTCTATTCATAAATGCATTCTATGTTGCATCTATGGTAGATAACTCAACCCTGTAGCATAGATGACTAGGACATGCTAATATGCAATTAATTCAAAACATAGCCTCAATGGAACTAGTAAGAAAACTACCAAAAGAAAATTTTGATAATCATTTTTGTGATGCATGTAAAATAGGTAAACAAGTCCATGCAAGTTATAAGCTTATAAACATGATTTCAACCACTAGAGTCTTAGAACTTTTACATATAGATTTGTTTGGTCCTTCATCTATTCGAAGCTACGGGGGTAACTTTTATACTTTGGTAATAGTGGACGATTACTCAAGATATACATGGACATTATTTCTAAAAACGAAAAACAAAGCTTTTGATAAATTTAAGGCATTAGGTAAAGGTCTGCAAAACCTACTTGGTCATTTGATTATTTCAATCTGAACGGATCATGGTAGAGAATTTGATAATAAAGTCCAATTTGGAGTCTTTTGTGACAAACACAGAATCTCTCACAACTTCTTGGTACCTCTCACTCCTTAATCTAATGGGGTTGTTGAAAGGAAGAATCAAACTTTGCAAGAGATGAGTCGTACAATGCTAAATGAACAATTCATCCCACAAAGATTTTGGTGTCATGCCGTAGAAACCTCCACATACATACTTAATAGTGTTTTGATTAGCAAAACTATTAATAAGAAACCATATAAGATACTTAGAGGTAGGAAGCCTTCGCTAGAATACTTTAGAGTTTTTGGATGCCAATGCATTATATCCTTATCATTAGAAAATCCAACTTCAAATGACTCAATTTCCTATAACGACATCTTTTTAAGGTACTCGTAAGTATCTAAGGCATACATAGTACTAAATAAGTAGACTTAAAAAATTGAAGAATCACTTAATGTTACATTTGATGAAAGCTTACCAAAATCTAGGACAACACCTTTGGTAGATGATGACATGATTGAAGAACAAGTCGTTCAAAATCATGATAGAACATAAAATCCAAATTGTGATTTAAAGGAAGTAATACCTAAGGTAGAAAACATTAGAGAAGTTAGAGACCATCCTATAGATCAAGTGATAGGAGAAGTAGATGAAAGAACTCTTAGGTAACATGCCCAAGATAGAAGTAATTTCTTTGCATTTGTTTCAACCATAGAACCTAAGAACATTAAGGAAGCCATCAAGGATGAAAGTTAGACAATGGCTATGCAAGAGAAACTTGATCAATTCATACATAACAATGTTTGGGATCTTGTTCCTTGTCTGGTAGGTCACACCATAATAGGAACCAAATGGGTATTTACAAATAAGTCAGATGAAAATGGAATAGTGAGGAACAAAGCTAGATTGGTAGCACAAGGTTATAATCAACAAGAAGGAATTGATTACGATGAAACCTATGCTCATATTTATAGATTAGAGTCAATTAGAATCTTACTTGCATATGCCTGTTGTTATATGTTCAAACTTTTTCAAATGGATGTAAAAAGTGCTTTACTAAATGGAGTCATTGATTGTGTCGTTGTGATGTTATAGCTTATGATAGTTCAAGTTTTAAATTTATATTTTGCCGACTTTACCTAAAACAACACTTTAACGGGCAGTGTACCCGGTCAAATGGAGTTTCGTGGTAAGTAGGGTGTCGATCACTAAGAGCGAGAACTAAACTTTTATTTTATCAATATTTTGGTTAACTAAACTAAGTTAATATAAACTATGTTAATTCTATTCTATGTTAAACCTATGCTAAACATATGTTAATCCTAATTCTAATGGATAAGCGAGGGGGGGGGGGGAGGGGTGTTTATCCTGAGAGACTGGCATAGGTTTGTGGTAACTTAGATAAACTTAAGACATAATAACACAAGCAAGGAAATAGACAAAAGATAGAAGAGCGGTCTAGCCAAATATAAGAAAACTGTATTAACCATGAATAATCCAATTAGAACGTTGGTCTAGCCAAACCTCGAGGCGACATATCATTCTTAAGACTTAGGCGTTACTTCTTTCTAAGACCTAGACATGTAGAATTCTATCACAATTAAACGTATCTGCATAAAGCATCCTATTTACTAATTATAATCTATCTTAAGGGTTAAAGCAATGGTGATCTTGTTAATCCCTAGCTCATAGAGACTTTACCCACTTATAGCTTAATGACAATTTATAAACTAGTAGTCCACTGGCCAAGTCTTTACCGATTGATTAAGAATGTACTCGTTAATCCCAAGGGTCACCTGCCGATCCAACTAATCTCACTAATCTAAAGGTAAAGATAGGTCATTATTTGTGATCCTATTGGTCTAGATATATAAATCACTATGTGGAGAGCCATCCTGGCATTTAGCTAACATAGTCGATATCACTAGATCCAGTTGAATGATAGGTCGCATAAAAAAGTACGTAAACAAGTATAAATTGATAAACATAAACAAGCAATCAACGATAAATTAAGCATTCGAGATAAACAAACCAAACATTCAAATCTTCATAATAATGGCTAATACCCAAGGGTATTAGCCCTCAAATGTCATAATCAATACAAGAGTAATAATTTAACCAAGGTAAACTAAACGAGTTAAATGAATGATACCAAAAATCAAAACGATTACTAAAGTATAGGAGATTACAAAGTGTTTCATATGGAATCAGTAGCTTTGCTTGACCTCTTATGCTCTTCTTGTCTTCTAAAAATTGACTTTTGTGGTTAAGGTATCGAAAATATGATCAAGCACACCAAAAACCTATTTTTAGGTTTTCTATTTATAGGGTCTGGAATTTGGTCGATACGGCGTATCGAGTGACTTGGATACGGCGTATCGGGGGTTCTTAGAGTAGGGACCACGTTGGATATCTTCCAGAATATTTTATTACTATATCCTGAATACGGCGTATCGAGTTCTTCTGGATACGACGTATTGAACTTTATTTCTTCGTGGTCTTTTATGAAGTGCAGGCACATATACGACGTATCTTCCTTGATGAATACGGCGTATAGGATGTCAGAACAGTAATCTTCATATTTCTTTGTTATGTGGAAACTATATAAATAGACAAATATTGTTGTCACATCATTATGTGGAAACTTTTGTGTAAAGATTTTGTAAAACATAGCCATTCTTTTACTAACCAATAGATATGGCCAGTTGCATCCTCTACTCTTTTCTTTTTGAAGCTATATATGTTATTATCTTATGCAATAATCATTAAATAATTATACTTCTTTGCTACATGTTGCAATTGTGTTTTAGCAGGGGACGAGATATGACTTAAATTTCTACATACTTTTGGTGGAGTGTTGAGGCGGGGATACATTCTATTATGTGTTCATGGTTAATGGTTAACATGGTGTTTAGAGTCGCAGGTCTTTAGTTTTGACATTGAAAACTTGTTTGAATCATATCCATCTTGTGTAATGAATGCTCACGTTACCTCATTATCTCATATATTGCTCATTCTTTTTTAAGGAAGCTGTTTTCCACCACCTTTATATATCCATCTAGGTTCAATTAACACTTACTTGTAAAGTATTTATGACCTTTATATATCATTAATATAACTAGTCAATAACAAGCTTGTGAAAGAAATTGCAGTGCTATTGTTAATTTCATTCACTAACAACACATCCTCTTTCAAGCACCCACCCCCTCCCCTGTAAGGTCACATATATCTACAAATGGAGTTCCCAGCATAATGCCAAAAACATTTATCATCTGAATACATGGTCTTTCTTTATATGTGTATGTGCGTGTAAGAGAGAGAGAGAGAGAGAGAGAGAGAGAGAGAGAGAGAGAGGGAGAGCGAGATAGAACCTTTGCCCATTCATAGACGACCTCAACAAGTCCAAACTTAAGGGCCTCTTTGTTTAGTTTTTTTATTAACTCGTGTAAAATTAAAGTGTCTTCCTATATATAATGTCTTGTTTGTTTGTAGATGATTTATGAATGTTTGTTTTGAGTGCCGAATAGAGTGTCTGAATTAAAGAGTTACTTTTATACCTTAAAAACAAGTTATGTGTGATTATAGTTGAAAAAGTGAGAGTGTAAATATGTAAAGTTATAGACTTAATATGAAGACCCTCCCCTCATTGTTTTTCTTAAGAAGTACTTTGTTAATTTTAAGCACAAAACAAACATACTTGTAATGAAAACCAAGTGTTTGTCAAACACTACCTAAATCATATAGGGGTAGCGTACAGTCTTAACATTAGTATGTCGAATCTATTGAAAAACTAAAGGATATTTGTAAAATACATAATGATATACTAGGATTTTAAATTATGTTAAAAGAAATAATTTACATATATATGATATTATTTGTTTGTAGTGAAAAGGATCCATGTCGATAGGGGTGTAAAAAATGCTGACTCGACCCGACTCGAAGCGGACCCGGACTCGGACCCGTTCCCGAATAAGCATATTTGGTTCGGGTTAGTCGTGTCTAAAATTATATTCGGGTTATTCGAGTCAACTCGAGTAACCCAAATACTAAATAAGGTGGGGTATCGGGTTAACTTTTTTGCTAATTTGGTTTGGATCGACCGGAATAAGAATTTTTTTTATTTAAAATAAATAAATTTTATATAATTTTTATTTAAAAGAGTCAGAAAAGGGGATTTTTTACATTTTACACACTTTTTAAAAAGAGTAGGCAAACTTAAACTTTGCCCACACCTTTTAAAAAGTGTTGGTAAAACACTAAACTTTTACTCACACTTTATAAAAAGTGTAGGTAAAACATCATATCTCCTCACACTTTTTATAATATGTTAGCAAAACTTACAATTTTGCTTACACTTTTCAAAATGAGTGGATAAAACTTAAACTATGCTTACACTTTTTTAAAAAGTGTAAGGATATGTGGACTTTTGCTCACACTTATTACATGTGTCATCAAAAGAAGTGTCACTAAAAGACTTTTTTCTTCTAGTAATTAATAAGTTCATCTCCTCTACATGTAGTTAGTGTGATTCTTTATGTTTCATTCCTTGCAGTTAAACTGAGACTTTTGAAGCCATCAAAGTTAAACCAAGAGAACATATAGATGGATTATCAAACTTAGTATGAACTACAACCATACATACATTAATACAAAAAGCTCTTATATCTGTTATTATAAAGTCAATAAAAACCCTTGATGTAACATGTTATAGTTAGAATAAGAAGATTCTGTTGGAAAATATGGTTGGCAAAGTGATTTTTAACCAACTTTGGACATAATTATCTATATGTATGTATCATATATATAATTAATAGGTTGTAAGTTCGCGTTCTCCTTGTAGCGAGCTTCGTAGTGAACTTTTATGTGTCTAAAATGGAGTTGATGTGAATGAGATATATAACAACCTAAGAAATTTTCATCAACCTATTTTATCAGTTCTACTGAATATTCCGTATAGACAAAACTGACAATAAATTTTTTAATGCAGAAAATAAAGGAATATAACGTCCAGACATCATAGGTCATATGGTAAAGGAGCGGATACACCATATTGATGTCAAGGAGACAGACTCGATAAAAAGAAATAACAATCCGGGTCCGTCTCTCGGAAGCCACTTTTCTTTCAGCTATCTTTAAGCTTAAACTTTTTCTTCACTTCCTTCACTCTGCGTTTTACCATCCACCCATCGTCCTTTTCTGAAAAATTTCTGTATGATTTGAGACACGCTATCATCGTTCCTTTCCCAAGCATCGTGTTTTCACATTTTTTCATTGCAATGTATTCTTCTTACATCCCAGTAGAGTATTTTATAAGCTTAAATTTCTTGGACCTAGCGTTAACCTTTGTATAAGTTTGCCTTTATTCATCTTGTATCCTTACCATCATTTGGCTCAGTTTATCCCTTTTTCAATGTTATTTTGTTCTTGAGGTTTTAAATAAGGCTTGAAGAACGGGTTAGCAGAAGCGTTGGGAGGGTTTCCATAGTTAGATTCCTCCCACTTAATATTGCTTGGTACGATGCCCTTAATTCGTCTTTTATTCCAGCTTCCATTCATCCAGGAATGGAATAATACCTTTTTAGTTATTCCATCCACTCTCATATGGTTTTCGAATGATGAATTTACTCGATGATATGAAATTCAAGTGGACCAATCCCCCAATTATCCCCATTTGTCTAACATTTCATCTTCGCCATCATAGGATTTGGGATAGAATTTACAAAATAATTTCTCCACTAGTTCTTCCCAAGTGGTAATTTTTCCACCCCTCATTTATCCACCATTGTCTTGCATCATCAGCCAGTGGATAAAAAGGGGGAAAAAAAAAAAAAAGGGGGGTGAAAACTCTTTCATTCTAGTCGATGGGAGTCCACACCATGAATTTGATTAAATAAAGTATTTCAAGAACCTTAGCAATGTGGTCCACCACATCTTCTTCAAACATTCCGTGTTATGCATTATTTTTTAACTCCATCAAAAATTCCTTGCTGAGTTTAATATTTATATCGTCGTCGATATTTGGTTCAGTAGGATTTGATTCAGCTTGAGCTTTTTCCATGTATTTCTTTAAAATTGGTTCTGCCATAGTTCTCATAGTATCTTCTTCAATCAACTAGCTCTGATAAGTATGATCTATCAAAAAGGTAAAAATATCAGCAGGATTAGCGCTGAAGAAAGATAGAAAATTAAGCACGAAAATCAAACATGGAGAATCAGTTTCTGTTACTGTATCAGACGGTCAATACGCCATATTCAATTGATCTGAATATGCCGTATTAATCTGTTGAATGGATACGCTGTATTGGATAAGAAATTTAGATACGCCGTATCCAATGAAAATGGATACGCCGTATCAGGTTATCGACCAGAACAGTGTATGGAAAACAATTAAACATACAAACAATTAAACTAACAATTATACAAATATACAGAATTTTATAAAATTTTACACTAATGTAAATTACACTAATTAATCTAAATCACACTAATCCTAGGGGTTAGATCTAATCTAATGCTAATAACCAAAATATCAAATAAAATTCAAGATTAAAATTTCACTCCCCGGCAACGGCGCCAAAAACTTGATGTGCTGTCGTGTAGGTTGTATTTATTGATTACCAAGTTTTAAATTTATATTTTGCCGACTTTACCTAAACCAACACTTTAACGGGCAGTGTACCCAATCAGATGGAGTTTCGTGGTAAGTAGGGTGTCGATCACTAAGAGCGAGAACTAATATTTTATTTTATTAATATTTTGGTTAACTAAACTAAGTTAATTTAAACTATGTTAATTCTATTCTACGTTAAACCTATGCTAAACCTATGTTAATCATAATTCTAACGGATAAAATGAGGGGTTTTCAGCCTGAGAGACTGGCACAGGTTTGTGGTGACTTAGATCTACTTAAGAAACAATAACACACGCAAGCAGACAGACAAAAGATAGAAGAGCGGTCTAGCCAAATATAAGAAAACTGTATTTATAAGAAAACTGTATTAACCATGAATAATCCAATTAGAACGTTGGTCTAGCCAAACCTCGAGGCGACATATCATTCTTAAGACTTAGGCGTTACTTCTTTCTAAGACCTAGACATGTAGAATTCTATCACAATTAAACGTATCTGCATAAAGCATCCTATTTACTAATTATAATCTATCTTAAGGGTTAAAGCAATGGTGATCTTGTTAATCCCTAGCTCATAGAGACTTTACCCACTTATAGCTTAATGACAATTTATAAACTAGTAGTCCACTGGCCAAGTCTTTACCGATTGATTAAGAATGTACTCGTTAATCCCAAGGGTCACCTGCCGATCCAACTAATCTCACTAATCTAAAGGTAAAGATAGGTCATTATTTGTGATCCTATTGGTCTAGATATATAAATCACTATGTGGAGAGCCATCCTGGCATTTAGCTAACATAGTCGATATCACTAGATCCAGTTGAATGATAGGTCGCATAAAAAAGTACGTAAACAAGTATAAATTGATAAACATAAACAAGCAATCAACGATAAATTAAGCATTCGAGATAAACAAACCAAACATTCAAATCTTCATAATAATGGCTAATACCCAAGGGTATTAGCCCTCAAATGTCATAATCAATACAAGAGTAATAATTTAACCAAGGTAAACTAAACGAGTTAAATGAATGATACCAAAAATCAAAACGATTACTAAAGTATAGGAGATTACAAAGTGTTTCATATGGAATCAGTAGCTTTGCTTGACCTCTTATGCTCTTCTTGTCTTCTAAAAATTGACTTTTGTGGTTAAGGTATCGAAAATATGATCAAGCACACCAAAAACCTATTTTTAGGTTTTCTATTTATAGGGTCTGGAATTTGGTCGATACGGCGTATCGAGTGACTTGGATACGGCGTATCGGGGGTTCTTAGAGTAGGGACCACGTTGGATATCTTCCAGAATATTTTATTACTATATCCTGAATACGGCGTATCGAGTTCTTCTGGATACGACGTATTGAACTTTATTTCTTCGTGGTCTTTTATGAAGTGCAGGCACATATACGACATATCTTCCTTGATGGATACGGCGTATAGGATGTCAGAACAGTATTCTTCATATTTCTTCGTTATGTGGAAACTATATAAATAGACAAATATTGTTGTCACATCATTATGTGGAAACTTTTGTGTAAAGATTTTGTAAAACATAGCCATTCTTTTACTAACCAATAGATATGGCCAGTTGCATCCTCTACTCTTTTCTTTTTGAAGCTATATATGTTAATATCTTATGCAATAATCATTAAATAATTATACTTCTTTGCTACATGTTGCAACTGTGTTTTAGCAGGGGACGAGATATGACTTAAATTTCTACATACTTTTGGTGGAGTGTTGAGGCGGGGATACATTCTATTATGTGTTCATGGTTAATGGTTAACATGGTGTTTAGAGTCGCAGGTCTTTAGTTTTGACATTGAAAACTTGTTTGAATCATATCCATCTTGTGTAATGAATGCTCACGTTACCTCATTATCTCATATATTGCTCATTCTTTTTTAAGGAAGCTGTTTTCCACCACCTTTATATATCCATCTAGGTTCAATTAACACTTACTTGTAAAGTATTTATGACCTTTATATATCATTAATATAACTAGTCAATAACAAGCTTGTGAAAGAAATTGCAGTGCTATTGTTAATTTCATTCACTAACAACACATCCTCTTTCAAGCACCCACCCCCACCCCTGTAAGGTCACATATATCTACAAATGGAGTTCCCAGCATAATGCCAAATATCCACATCATTTCTTATTATAAGATTTGATATTTTGTTGTTAACAATTTTTCATACATAATGAGTGGTGATTATTTTATTCTCTGATATATGATTATTTAGCAATTATTTTTTAATCACATTAAGGGCCTCTTTGTTTAGTTTTTTTATTAACTCGTGTAAAATTAAAGTGTCTTCCTATATATAATGTCTTGTTTGTTTGTAGATGATTTATGAATGTTTGTTTTGAGTGCCGAATAGAGTGTCTGAATTAAAGAGTTACTTTTATACCTTAAAAACAAGTTATGTGTGATTATAGTTGAAAAAGTGAGAGTGTAAATATGTAAAGTTATAGACTTAATATGAAGACCCTCCCCTCATTGTTTTTCTTAAGAAGTACTTTGTTAATTTTAAGCACAAAACAAACATACTTGTAATGAAAACCAAGTGTTTGTCAAACACTACCTAAATCATATAGGGGTAGCGTACAGTCTTAACATTAGTATGTCGAATCTATTGAAAAACTAAAGGATATTTGTAAAATACATAATGATATACTAGGATTTTAAATTATGTTAAAAGAAATAATTTACATATATATGATATTATTTGTTTGTAGTGAAAAGGATCCATGTCGATAGGGGTGTAAAAAATGCTGACTCGACCCGACTCGAAGCGGACCCGGACTCGGACCCGTTCCCGAATAAGCATATTTGGTTCGGGTTAGTCGTGTCTAAAATTATATTCGGGTTATTCGAGTCAACTCGAGTAACCCAAATACTAAATAAGGTGGGGTATCGGGTTAACTTTTTTGCTAATTTGGTTTGGATCGACCGGAATAAGAATTTTTTTTATTTAAAATAAATAAATTTTATATAATTTTTATTTAAAAGAGTCAGAAAAGGGGATTTTTTACATTTTACACACTTTTTAAAAAGAGTAGGCAAACTTAAACTTTGCCCACACCTTTTAAAAAGTGTTGGTAAAACACTAAACTTTTACTCACACTTTATAAAAAGTGTAGGTAAAACATCATATCTCCTCACACTTTTTATAATATGTTAGCAAAACTTACAATTTTGCTTACACTTTTCAAAATGAGTGGATAAAACTTAAACTATGCTTACACTTTTTTAAAAAGTGTAAGGATATGTGGACTTTTGCTCACACTTATTACATGTGTCATCAAAAGAAGTGTCACTAAAAGACTTTTTTCTTCTAGTAATTAATAAGTTCATCTCCTCTACATGTAGTTAGTGTGATTCTTTATGTTTCATTCCTTGCAGTTAAACTGAGACTTTTGAAGCCATCAAAGTTAAACCAAGAGAACATATAGATGGATTATCAAACTTAGTATGAACTACAACCATACATACATTAATACAAAAAGCTCTTATATCTGTTATTATAAAGTCAATAAAAACCCTTGATGTAACATGTTATAGTTAGAATAAGAAGATTCTGTTGGAAAATATGGTTGGCAAAGTGATTTTTGACCAACTTTGGACATAATTATCTATATGTATGTATCATATATATAATTAATAGGTTGTAAGTTCGCGTTCTCCTTGTAGCGAGCTTCGTAGTGAACTTTTATGTGTCTAAAATGGAGTTGATGTGAATGAGATATATAACAACCTAAGAAATTTTCATCAACCTATTTTACTATATCAACATTCCCCGGTTAAGATTGTGATAAGGTCGTCAGCTTTCATTTCAGAATATTTATTACATCTACCTACCAGGTGAATTCATAGCATCGCTTTTCAATCTTTTGAATGTTTTATAAACCCGTAAGGGGGATACATACTTGTTACAAACTCTTTTAGATACTCATAACAATGTGATTACTTTTCAAAGACTTAATGAATTCATAACCTCATATTTCAATCTTTTGAATACTTTATAAACCTGTGATACCTGATATAAATCATGAATGCGAGTTTTTTTCTAAATGTATGCTATCCAGATATATTGTTGCCAAAGTAGCTTCCAGTGCCATTATTTCCATATCATGAATCATTAATTACTTGCATTGCGAGTGAACGCGAATATTGTGAATAGATCTATTGGGGGTGACGGCTCCCATTGGTATACCTATGCTTGGGGTAGTCAAATGCACTATATTTGTCCTAATAGGTAACCTTGGCAAGTTATCTTTTCCACGGGGACATTTGTCCCTAACCAATATCACTACGGTGATTTCCCTGTTAATGTATTGATGTCATGAGCTTAGGTACATTAATAATGTTACCCTGATTTTCCATGATAATTGTATTTGTTGCAATTATTACCATTATAGTGACTTGCATTCAACCATATGATAATATTCAACTATTTTCCCATGATAATAATGTTCTCTATGATAATTATCCCAGTAATGCCAATATTTCCATTATAACTTGTATTCAACTATTACATTTCAAACCTATGAATTTCACTCAACCTTTGTGTTGACCCTTTTTATGCATGTTTATCTCAGGTAATTAAGCAACTTATGGCATGGAGTGGCATGGACATGAAGATGGCTAAAACTTGTTATCATTCACATTTTATGTTTCTAGATTTTGGGACCTGCCTTTGTAAAACTGTGATTTTAAATGAATGATAACATATCTTTTGAATAAACGTCTCTTTTAGGTCGTTTTCTATGATTATGATTGTTGTATCCATGAAGTAATACCCCAGACACAACAACAATAATAATCACTCCAACAATCACTTTAACAATAATCACCCAACAATCACATTAAGAAAAATAACTACCCAGATAACCACAACAAAAACAACCATAACAATGATTACCACCAATAGCATCATAGAAGACAAGAAACTATTAGGACTTATCCTACCAAGAAATACCATGGAAACCATCCTTTGTGTACAAGATGCACCCTGCATCACACAGGAGTTTGCACTGTCAAGTGTCAAAATTGCAACAAGGTGGGTCATCTGACCAGGAACTACAGAAGCAAAGGACCAGCCATGGGAAGCAACCTGCTATCAGTGTCTGTAACTTATCATGCCTATGGAGAGAAAGGGCATTACAAAAGTCAGTGCTCATCAAAAACAGACAACGGTACTTCTCACGTTTCTAAGAAAAGCTTATGTGACGAATCCCTCATCATTCCAAAGAAAGAAATTTGGCTTGATGACAAACTTAACTATATGGAAGAATCAGTGGAGATTATGGATCGAGAAGTCAAGCAACTAAGACAAAGATGCATCCCTATAGTCAAAGTAAGATGGAACTCTGAATTTACATGGGAACGTGAAGATCAAATTCGTGCTAAATATCCACATCTATTTTCCAACATCACTCAATCTCTCAACTAAATCTCGAGACATGTAACATAAGTATCAACTCTTTTTCATATGTAAAGTTCGTATGTAAAGTTATCCATGAAATAAAAGTAATAATTCCGTTACATCTTGTTATCTGGTGATATCAAAACTCGACATTGTTTGTCAATTCTATCATGTTCAAACTCTGAATACTCTCCTCATACCTTTGCAACACAAATTTTCATCCTCGATTATATGAACGTCAGTACAATTAACATCTCAAATTTGATCTAACAATTCATGATATATCATTTTCTAAACCCCCCCACATTATCATATTGTGTTTTTTATGCTTAGGTATGACGATTTATGATCATCTATTGAAATGAATTAGGTCACTCTTCATTTGAATAGGAAATTTATAAATCTCCGAA
Organism: Tanacetum coccineum; assembly: GCA_026074375.1. NCBI lineage: Eukaryota > Viridiplantae > Streptophyta > Magnoliopsida > Asterales > Asteraceae > Tanacetum > Tanacetum coccineum. Next base: position 58,369 of record BQNB010010780.1, on the reverse strand, counting down.
CTATGAATTTATAAATTCTCAGTTACAAGGAGTTGAACGCTTCTTTTTGTAAGTGACAAATTATAAATAAGTAGGCTTAAGTATATAACATACGTACAAACAAGTTTCTTTCAATTCGTTTGTACAAACAATTCCTTAATCATTATCATTATTACCTTCATTATCATTATTACCTTCATTACCTTATCGTTGTTCATTTCAAAATATGGTATTCCGTGTTAGCAACTCTCTTACAATCATTCCTTGACATCACTCATGATCTCCGTATTCTAAAATTCTATGTTATATTCTGCAACATAATAACAAGGAAACACACAAGAATCTATACAATGCCAAATGATTTCAATACCACTAGGTATGAATTTTTTTTACAAAGACTTGTGATAGCATTCTTATTCGATGTTGACTTTTAAAGGTTAATGAATAACGATTCTTTACGATCACAGTAGCGCAGCAGAAGCATGGTAGGCCTATGACCCACAGGTTCTGTAAATTGAAGTATTTCATCCAGGTTCTATCAGGATCTGAAGAAATTCTATTGGCTGTCATCAAGAGGTGTGATCTTGAAAATAAGTAGACGTGTGAAAGGAGGTAATTATAATTATGGTACACAACATAATTATAAATGCATCACACACGTGGACTTGTGACCTTGATTAGCCTAACATAAAGATCAAATTCATGCCTAGCACCTACATCTGTATCACTATAACTTTCAATTAAATCTCAGGACGAGATTTCTGTAAGGGGTGGAGACTATAACAACCCAAGAATTTTCATCAACCTATTTTATTATATCAACATTCCCCGGTTAAGATTGTGATAAGGTCGTCAGCTTTCATTTTAGAATATTTATTACATCTACCTACCAGGTGAATTCATAGCCTCGCTTTTCAATCTTTTGAATGTTTTATAAACCCGCGAGGGGGATACATGCTTGTTACAAACTCTTTTATATACGCTATAAAAGTGTTACTTTTTCAAGACTTATTGAATTCATAACTCTAATATTTTCAATTCTTTTGAATACTTTATAAAAACCTGTGATACTTGATATAAAACTTGAATGAGTGTTTTCTAAAATGTATGATTTCCTGATATAATTAATTTCCTAAGTAGCTTCCAGTGCCGTTATTTTCATATCATGAATCATTAATTACTTGCATTGGGAGTGAACGCGAATATTGTGAATAGATCTATTGGGGGTGACGGCTCCCGTTTGTATACCCATGCTTGGGGTTAGCCAAAGCACTATTTTTGTCTAATACGAGTAACCTTGGCAAGTTATCTTTTCCACAGGGACATCTGTCCCTAACCAATATCACTACGGTGATTTCCCTGTTAATGTATTGATGTCATGAGCTTAGGTACAATAATAATGTTACCTTGATTTTCCATGATAATTGTATTCGTTGTAATTATTGCCATTATAGTGACTTGCATTCAACCATATGATAATATTCAACTGTTTTCCCATGATAATAATGTTCTCCGTGATAATTATCCCAGTAATGCCAATATTTCCATTATAAATTGTATTCAACTATTACATTTCAAACCTATGAATTTCACTCAACCTTTGTGTTGACCTTTTTTATGCATGTTTATCTCAGGTAATTGAGCAACTTATGGCATGGAGTGGCATGGACATGAAGATGGCTAAAACTTGTTATTATTCACATTTTATGTTTCTAGATTTTGGGACCTGCCTTTGTAAAACACTGATTTGAAATGAATGATAACATATCTTTTGAATAAACGTCTCTTTTGGGTCGTTTTCTATGATTATGATTGTTGTATCTATGAAGTAATACCCCAGATTAGCTTCCGCTGCTATATTGTAAAAATGGGGGTGTTACAAGATATCACGTCTCAAAGTTAGACATTTAGTACCAGGCTTAAAGAGGAATTATGTTTATTTTGTAACACCCCCAAATTGGGTCGCAGCGGAATATGGGTCCGGGGCATGTTACTTTATGGATCAACAACACAAGAGATATATAGAACGACCAAAAAGTCGTTTGAAAACGATACATTGGATTTAACAAAGTCATTGTTACATAAGCCCGTAGCTTAACTTGTTCACTAAATCAAAATACAAAGATTTTCCGCCCATAACAGTTAACAAAATGAAATGCGACAAAATCTTTAATGCAAGACATCCATATCAAAACCACCAATGTATCCATCGCACCTTGTGCTTATTGATCCCCTGAAAAACATTGCTTTAAAACGTCAACAATATGTTGGTGAATTCATAGGTTTGATAAATCATATATTGTAGGACCACAAGATTTCCCCAAGTGTATGATAATGCAACAGATGCAGATATCATATAAATGTAATTACGTTGCTCTAAGCTCATGACACTGAAGCTTGACGTGTATGAATACCAAATTAATGGCCTACATTGCCCGTGATGATGTTCTAACCCGCAACATCCTTTATTCGACATGGTATACGTTCGTTTGTCTAGTGATAGCTAATCACCCGAACGGGGTTGTCAAACCCAATAGATCTATTAATAACATTCGCGCTCACAATTAACAGTTCATGATAATGGGCTCAGATATGGGTTATCGCTACTTAGGCAACACGTAATCTTAACATGAAACTTAACCACTTGTGTCCAATTGTAAAGCATTGCATGTCTTTCACCCCAAAAACTTTGTAAAACAAAAGCATGTAAAATGTGGGGCTATGAACTCACCTTGAGTGAGTAATGTCGAGTGTATCACAATTAACGCGCCACGCGAATTGATCAAATGCAACCTAATTAAATTAAGGTCGTGTAAGTACTGAGTACTTAGTCTAACAACATTGAATATAATCTAATAGTTGTTACATTCGTACTATCGTTCGGGCTATCATAATTAAAGAGGCTCATGAAATGGCGTTTCGAAGAAGATTAGGACACTTTAAATCTGTAAATCCGAACAGAGTACAACCGTCGATACGGAAACCCAATCCGAAGGAGTCCATCATTATGAAACTCCCTAGTAATATAGTACTTTGATAACCACATAATATTCTATATAGCTCAATCACCAACTAATGGTTTTGGAAAAATTGTGTTTAATAGTTAAGAAAAACGTTTATAATTACCGTTGTTAGTAAACTGGCCGTAACTTCATGCTGATAAACCCGATATCTCAGCGTTTTCTTCTTATGTTCGCATACTTTTCATATTAAGACGTTATCGATATGTTGACATTTTTCTAAATTTTATACTCTGATGAACAGTAACTTTACAGGCTGTTCATATAGACAGACATGAGTTTTTATAAAATTCAGTATTTGTCGTCGTAAAACCCGTAAATGTTCAATTTATTCGTTAAGCTCCGTTTTAAGGATTCTATGTCGAGGGACGTTCTCGATTTGAAAAGTTCTATATTTTTATGAGGTTTACAAACAATATAACTAGTTCTGGTCAAAAGATATACTTTTTATAAAAATAGTTTTATAAAAGTATTAATTGTCGTAAACTCGCAAAATTCATAACTCTTTCGTTATTAATTGAAAAATTACGATTCTTATCATTTTGGAATCCTAAAAAAGTGTATTATGTTATAAAAAAGTAACTAACCCTGTGCGTGTTTGTAATTTTTATAAAAATGTTTTTTTAAAGAAAATTTTATTACGACTTCAATTATTAATTAACGGATAACATGTGTTTTATAAACGTAACTTTTTCGTTAAAAATCCGTTTAGAACAAGATATCATAACTATATTCGGAATCGACGAGAAAAGTATTATTCAATCCCTTGGAAGTCTGAAAGAAAACAAATCTAGATCTTGTGTGTGTTGAAGAGATAAGGTAGTGAGTTGATGAAGGCGGATGGGAATTAGGATAGTGGAAGTTGTTGTGGCTGATTTTGAGTTGGATTATGTTATAGTAAGTTGTTGTAGTGGCTGTTGTAAAGAAGTTAATTAGAAAACACGGTGTACTTCTTTATATATATTGAAATTTTGTTTGAAGCATTTGAGTTTGTTGTATAAATTTTGTACAGATCTGTGTTGTTACTGTCTTTCATTTCTTTTCCAGTCTTGATAATAAACAATTTCAGAATCCATTTTCGAAATAAGCATTTATATTTCTGAGTTTGACCGTTGACCAAAAGTCAATTCCGAGTTTGACTTCCGAAAATAATAAATCTGATATTGTTTCCGAGTTTGATGTTCATTCAGTTCTAAATTTGTTAAAACAACAGTTTTAGCACATTTAATAACCAAATATAATCGAGTTTGAACAAATCTTACGATAAAACCGTAAGTAGCCAAACTCGATCAAATCACACATCGAAAATAAAAAATAAACTGCTAAACTGAGTAATAAGCTGTGTGATAAGCTGATAAAATGAATAAGCTGTAAACTGATGTATAAACCACACGAGCAGAATATAAACCAAAATAATTTGAATAAGCTGCTGAACGGAGTGAATAAGCTCAAATAAGCCAAAACTGTACCGAATGAGCTCAAATAAGCTGCGAAATAAGCTGATCAGAATAAGCTAAACATCACGAATCGCCTTTGCAGCTCTGATACCACTTGTGAGGTTTCTCGATTCACAATCTCGGGAGGTCGGGGAAGCTCAAAATAAGAATAAGCCATTATGGAGAGGAGATAGCTTTTTCAATTTTCAAGTTTTATTAAAAGGAAAAAGGAAATGGAAAATACAAATGTGAGCTTCACCCTCTAATGTTGATTAGAGGGGAGTATTTATAGGTAAAACACAATGACACTTTGTACTAATTACACTTTTAGTCCTTATGTTTTAACTTAAACATAAACTAGAGTAATTTTCATATAGACACCATATTTTTGATCCAAACAAAGAAAGAAACAATTGCCAGCAGAAAGAGCAGAGGCAATAAGGAACAAACCACCTACAAGAACTCAAATCAAGAACAGGATGATTACTTACCTCAAACATATGGGTAAGTATACTCATCAACAACTAAAGAACAAGAACTTTGAAGAACTTCAGAAGTTATATGAAAGAGAGAAGAAGTGGATTGATGACTTTAAGCCTATAGATGATGACAGTCAATAGCAAGCAGAAAGTACTAAAAAGAGACTAAGAGCACATTCTGAAGAAGAAAGTTCCAAGAAACAGAAATTAGTAGAGGATAATGATGCTAAAAAAGAGGAGCTTAGAGATAGTATGGATATAGTTCCAAGGGATGATCTTGCTATTGATGTTGAATCTCTGGCCACCAAATATCTAATTGTTGATTAGAAGACACATATTTTAAATGAAAATATGATGTATTATCAAATCATCAGAACAGATGGAAGTTCCAAGAATTACAAGATATTCAGTGAGATGCTTGATGACTTTGATAGACAAGATGTGATGGATCTACACAGATTGGTACAAGAAAGGTATGATACAACAAGTCCAGAAGGATATGACTTGTTACTTTGGGGAGATCTGAAAACCTTATTTGAGCCTAATGAAGAAGATGAAATATGGAAGAATAAACAGGACTACAACTTGATAAGCTGGAGATTGTTTTACTAATGTGGAGTTCATGTACTGTTAATGAATACTGGAATTGCTATTCATATGATGATTGAGAAGAAATATCATCTAACTCAAGAAATGCTTTCAAGGATGCTAAATAGAAGACTGGAGGTTGATTATGAAAGTGAGATGGCATTTGAGCTTCTCAGATTTACAAATCACAACTTCAAAAGTAGATGAGTGTTTGGATACATCCTTCTGATAATCAAGATGCTGATACTGAAGAAACTTGATGATTAACAAGGTGAATATCAAGTTTAGGGGAGGATTGTTGGGAATTGAAGGATCTACTGTTAGTTTTGGAATTTAATACTGCTAGTTCAAGATTGTGCTGCTGTTGAAGTTTAAATAAAATAGTCTAAGTTATTAATACTGCTAGCTATAATAGTTAGTGCTGCCAGTACATTATTAGTACTACCAGTATAGTTAGTACTGCCAGTTAATACTTAGTGATGTTAGTCTTGTATAGTTAGTACTGCTATTATGATATGCATGAGTTAAATTAGGAATAGATATGCATTATCATTATACACGTTTTGTAAGCCCATTAGGGTTTCCTTGGTGTATAAAAGGAACCCTAAGGCATAGATCAACATATATCAGTCTTTCAGTGTTTTTCATAGCTTTAAGGTTGTAAACCCTAACACTATCAAAGAGTGTTCGTATTAGTATATTGGAGCTTATTTTTTTGGTTATATTTCTGTGTGTTAAACATCCATTACTATTATTCTTCTTAGTGGTATAAACTAGATCCTGCACAGTTTATATCATACACTCAAAGTTTCAATCTTAGTGCCTTTGGATTTATCTAAGGATACTAAACCTTACATCAAACTAAGGAGTTCAAGATCTGTTCATTGGGATCAACATCATTTTTCTTTATTTTTTCATACCCACTTGTTCTCTTACACAAGCCACAAGTGATCATATTGTGCAACACCCTCAAAACCGGGTTCCTGACAGTAGAAGCTTGACTCCTTAGATAAACTTAAGTTCTCCTCTCGACTAATTCTTAACCAATACTCATGAGCATTAAAATGCTCATCACTACGCAAACCTCCTTGACAATACACATTAAAACCTTCCTCATCAAGCGCCTCAGCATGATATAATCCCAAATCTATGAGAAAATTCCAACAAAGTCAAACTGTAAGCACGACCTGTAACACCCCCAAATTGGGTCGCAGCGGAATAAGGGTCCGGGGCGTGTTACTTCATGAATCAACAACACAAGATATATATATAGAATGACTAAAAAGTCATTTGAAAACGATACATTGGATTTATCACAATATTTGTTACATAAGCCCGAAGCTTAACTTGTTCACTTGTTCAAAGTACAAAGATTTCTAGCCCATAGTTATACAAAATGTATTGCGACAAAATCTTTATTGCATGATATCCCAATCAAAACCACCAATGTATCTCTTGTACCTCTTGCTTATTGATCCCCTGAAAAACATTGCTTTAAAACGTCAACAAAAATGTTGGTGAATTCATAGGTTTGATAAATCATATATTGTAGGACCACAAGATTTCCCAAGTGTATGATAATGCAACAAATGCAGACATCATATAAATGTAATTACGTTGCTCTAAGCTCATGACACTGAAGCTCGACGTGTATGAATACCAAATTAATGGCCTACATTGCCCGTGGTGATGTTCTAACCCGCAACATCCTATAATTCTGAATGGTATAAAAAGATAAGCGTTCGTTTGTCCAGTGATAGCTAATCACAAAATAGTAAAAAAGACAGAATACCCCGAACGGTGGGGGTTGTCAAACCAATAGATCTAATAAAAACATTCGCGGTGCGTCACAAGAAATTGACATTTTCATGATAAATGGGCTCAGATTTGGTTGTGATCGCTACTTAGGCAACTACGTAATCATAAACATGAAAATAACCACTATGTGTCCCCAATTTAAAGCATTGCAGTGTTTTCACCCCAAAAACTTTGTAAAACAAAAGCATGTAAAATGTGGGGCTATGAACTCACCTTGAGTGAGAATGCCAAAGTGTATCACAATTAAAACAGCGCCACGCGAATTTGATCAAAATGCTACAAAACCCTAATTAAATTTAATGTCGTCATCAGTTACCCGGAGTACATAGTCTAACAACCATTGAATATAATCTAATAGTTGTAGCAGTCGTACTATCTCGGAAAGCAATCATAATTAAATAGGTCATGACAAGGGCGTTCGAGGAGTATGACACTTAAATCGTAAAAACGCAACAACCGTCGAACGCATCCGAAGAGAAGGCCCTCATGTATGAAACTCCCTAGTAAAATAGTACTCTATGTCTAACGCACATAATATTCTATATAGCTCAATCACCAACTAATGGTTTTGGTAAAATTGTGTTTAACAAGTTAAAACGTTTATAATTACCGTTTTAGTAAAACTGGCGTAACTTTCGCGTTTTAAACCCGATTAGTCCATTCCATTTTTGATATAATCCTACTCCACACACAAACCCTAAAGTTATATTCATCCGCCCCCTTATATGTTTGTCTAGAAAACTCAGTCACCAACACTTCTTCTTGCCTTATCTCTCCATCATAACGCCTCATCAGGCATTTCAAAGTAATAGCAGGTAGACAAACATAACCTTCATCTTATCTTACCCTATGTTTCAATCACCCATAGCACACGAATCCACCATCTTTTTGTATAACACTGAAAACACACAAAGAACTCACTCGTCAGGATTCAAGATCTTGTTTCAACCAATGTTTAAGGTAGGTTGTATGTCTTGTATTTACGTTTACGAACGAAACAAAAGAAAAGATTATAACACAAATTGTTATATTTCTTTCTTTTATTTTCGGATATTAGAAGAGATGATTTTCCTTAATAGATCGATGATGAATGTTCTTCCGTATGCTTGATCTTTTAAAGGTCACATCTTGTTTAACACACCAATCGGGAATCAATCTGAGATCTTTTGTGTTTGTTTTTCTTTTTCGATTTGAGTTTTGTTGTGTTATGTAATGATGAGGTATGAATTTGTGGAGGAGGGCAATATAGGGGTTAGAAAGGATTTGGTGTTGGTTTGATTGTTGACTGTGATGAATATGTGTAAGAGTGAGATGTGTAGAAGATGAGTACGGATCCGTTACGACTCGGTCAAAACTGAGTTGGCTCATTAAGTTGACTCGGTTGACTTATTTTTGATGTAATGTCAAATTTGTGTCACCGAAAATGATTTCGATCAAACAGGCTTTTGATAAGAAATAACTGAATAATCTGCTCACATTGAAAATGCATTGTTCACTTCTCATCTTATGTCTCCTTTTAATTTTCAATATACATTTATGAATATGACTAAAGCATCCGAGTTTGACCAGTCAATCACAACCACAAATCTGTTCTCTTCCTCATTTCATTCTCGATCGTGACCAAAAACATTTTCGGTAACAAGGTCAGAAACTCAGAATAAGCAGTTATATTATCGAGTTTGACCATAACTTCCGAGTTTGACCGTTGACCAATTCTGAATTTGTGAAATTAGCAGTTTTTAGCACATTTAATAATCGAATCTGATCGAGTTTGAACAAATCTCACGATAAAACCGTAATCAGCCAAACTCGATCTCATCACACATATCAAAAAACACAAATAAACTGCTAAAATGTGTAATAAGCTGCTAAAACGAATAAGTTGTAGACTAATGTTTAAACAAGCAGAATCTGGACCAAAATTAGCTCTAATAAGCTGCTGAATTGAATCTGACTGAATCTGGACTGAATAAGCCAAAATAAGCATAAATAAGCCTAATTAAGCTGAACCGAATAAGCAGAAAAACATCACGAATCGCTCCTGCAGCTCTGATACCACTTGTGAGGTTTCATGATTCACGATCTCAGGAGGTCGGGGAAGCTCAAAATAAGAATAAGCCATAATGATGAGGAGAGAGCTTTTTCTAATTTTCAAGTTTTATTAAAAGGAAAAATGAAAGGGAAATTACAAATGTGAGCTTCACTCTCTAATGTTGATTAGAGGGGAGTATTTATAGGTAAAACACAAGGACACTTTGGACTAATTACACTTTTAGTTCTTGTGTTTTAACTTAAACATAAACTAGAGTAATTTCCATATAGACACCATATTTTTGATCCTAACAATCTTCCCCCAATATGGTGGCATATGGAATTACTTACAATGTATCCTACAAGTACAAATAGCTAAAGATATCTGCAGTTTGCTTTGTCTTCAACATGTACTTTAGCTTGAATCATTCCTTCACTTGTAGAGAATACAATGTAATCCGTATAAACTGAGTTGACTTCCCCCCAGTTCATACCGCATGTCTTTAAGCAGTTCAACTGCTTCCCCCCAAACAGACAGCCATTCAAAGCAAATATGACACTTTGATGTAGTTGACAAATCTTCTAACTATAGCGGTTTAAGCTCGCAGCAGAATTTGTAGAAGAAGAAGTAAACCACACTTAGCAGCAAATCTGACTTCTTCAAATGAAAGTATGAGAAAAAGATATAAACCTTAGTGAGAGATAAGTGGTGAGATTTAGCAAGATATTTAACCAAAATCAACCAAGAACCCTTTTTACAATTTACCCTAATTTTTACTTGCAATATCTTTCTTCTAAATACTCGAGAGATATCTAAATCAAAACCCTTTCCTAGCTCCTTCTGTGTGCCGTGGGTAGAGAGAACCAAAAAGAGAAAGAGATGAAACTTTTGTGAAGTGAAATTGGTTGTATAAGCTACCTTTTGTTACTTGCAATTTATGCTTTCTTTTTCTAGTCGAAGGTTTTGAGAGAGGAAAAGGGACAAGAAGATTCTTTTGCTTGTGTTGAGGAATAAGAGTGCAAGATAGTTAGTTACTTGTAATACATTTTGGGATAGGTTGAATGGTCTATACTTAGTCACAAGATGGTGTAGAAACAATTTAGGAAATGGGTCACATGGTTACATAGGGGGCGGTAAAAGGGCAGGCAAGCAAAAGAATGAGGATTTTATTTTTGTTACTAGCTAAATAATCATGAATATGGTATGCTTATTGATAAGATTATAGGATTTTTAGGATTCCATGCTTCTTATAGTTAATGAGTAGGTAGGAAAGTATTACTAATGGATTTCAAATATTTTTGAGTGAAAATTTAAAAGAGGTGTATTTATTTAAGTAGTGCAAGTATTATTTGAGGTATAATGCAAATGTGTCAAATACTTGAGTTTGCATGCATGCACTTAAGTGTGTACGTAAGCGTTTTACGTAAAGTATAAAAATAAAATACGAAAAGATATAAATTATTTTCGTAAAAATTATATAACACATATTTGACGTAAACTTTTATTTGTTTGGTGTCGGTTTACATTGATCGTTGATTTTTAGTTTACGCGATTTAACTTAACGGTTGAAATTAAAAGTAAACGCGTAAATGTTTAAAATAATTATTTGAATGATTATTGACGTAAAAGACGTGAAAATGTGAATTGTTACAGTCTCTCCGTGTTAAAAGAATTGCGTCCCGCAATTCAGTTTGAGTTGCCTTCCGGAATAGTGTTGATGAAGAGGTGTAAATACTCGTCTTAATCCTCCTAATGTGTGCTAAGTAAATTTGCTATCTTAATGTGGAATCACATTGGTACAGGTAGCAATTTCCTTGACGACGGTTGAACTTGTCGGCGGGTTATCCTTCGAGAATAAAAATAGAAAATTTGATTCTTGATAAAAGTTTTACGGTGACTATTTCTCAACATGGCATGGTAATTTTCTGAATTATACATAGATGATCAGGCTATGTATATTTGAGGGCTAACGATGCAATGCTATTTTTTGTCAAAATAGTGTTATGATTTCATAATATTTGTGAGAGTGACTTGTATAAATAAAATAGAGGATTAAAGTAAAATTAACGAAATTTTTATGACACACTAATTTGATAGATAATTTGAAATCATTCGTAAGTCCAGTAAATAATAGATTCAAAATAGTTAAGGTTCATGTTGTTCCCCCCTCCCTACACTGGGAAAACTACTTGCCCCAAGACCTTGATTTTCTTTTGCTGGGGTTAGTGAATTGTTTTTTCAGTCTGCATTGAGAAAGGGGACCACCACTTTAGTTGTGCCTAAAACTGAACACTAGTATATCTAAGACTAGATAAAGATATTGTAGAAAAGCCTTAAAATTGTTAGGCCTTAGTGCCTCCTATCATTGAGAATGGGACACTGATGCGATATTGTTAGTGTGTTTTAGACCTAAATCTCAGGACAAAACCAAAGTCTTACTAAATCAATTTTGTCAATCTTGGTTGAGGAATGTGAAATCTGTTAATAAGGAAAACTCACTAGGCAGTAGAGTATTTAAGAAAAGTCAAAGTCTTAGGGTTATAGAAGAAACTAAAATGGGATGATGACTCAGAAACTAGGGAATGGTTTTGAGTTTATAAAGAAAGCTTGTTTTATATGTAGGAGTTTCAACCATTTAATCAAAGACTGTGAGTTTCATGATAATAAAAAGGTAGAAAACCAGTCTTACAGTGTTGATAATAAGGGTAAGGTTACTGGTCAAAGGGAAGTTAGACCAGTTTGGAACATGCACAGAGGGTGAATACATAAATAAAATTGAGTTTACCCACATACTAAAAGTGAATTTTGTTTCAACAGCATGTTTGCCAACCAAAGTTCAGGACAAGTGTAGTTAATGCTGTCTAAGCACAATGCTCTCCACAAGAGCAGCTTAGCATCATTTAGTACTACCAGGCCTTCCTGTTAATATGCTTGCCCTAATACCCAAAAGTGAATGATGCATTACCCATAACATATTCTTATTTTAAAGCACATTCACCAGTAAGAAGGGCTTTTAACAAAAAATTTAGACTAAACTCAATAAATTTTAATGAAAAAGTTTAATACTGCATAGGCTGGTGTTAACAAGTAACCTATGTTGGGCCAAAAGCAGTAGTTAGTGATGCTGAGGGAAATAGGGAAAATGCTGTTAAGTCCTCAGCATGCTGGATTTGGAGACCAACATGAAATGTTATTGTCCATAACTCCAAAAAGACAGTTGGGCTCATACATGATTAAAAAGATTGACTATCTTGATCTACAAGGCACGACTCATAGTCAGAAACTGGCTTAGGTCCCTAAGAGAAACTAATTCTCTTATTTTAAGTGCAGGGTAATCCACAATATACTTTACAAGATCAAGAGATTTTTAACAATGGATGCTCTAGGCATATGACTAGAAACAAGTCCTTCCTTATAAATTACCAAGAAATTAATGGTGGATTTATTGCATTTGGAGGAAGTCCTAAAGGAGGTATCAAAGATAATATTGATGCAGTACCTACTAAATAATATATCCTGCTACCGTTACTTTCTGATAGTCCACAGAGCTCATAGGATGCAGTTGTTGATGATGTTGGTAAAAAGACTACTAAAGAACCAGCAAATAAGGGTGAAAGAAATGGCCAAAAGAAGGAAGGAGGAGCTTCAAATAAAGAAGGTGACCAGAATGTGCAGAATTAGAGAGCTGAATTGGATAAATTACTTCTTCAACAGAAGGAAGGTTATGCTAATAGCACTAACAAAGTTTCTACTGTTAGTCCATCTGTTAGTACTGCTGGGTAAAGTTTTGATAATGTTGATGATCTTCCAACTGATCCTTTTATTCCTGATTTGGAGGATACTACTAATCTTCTAAAATATCTGGTTTATCTTTAGTGGTGAATATTGATGATTGAAGATGTAGGATGCATAGGTTGACCTCAAACAAACTTTGATTAACAACCATAAATTGTCAGTCTATTCCCACAACCAGAATTCACAGGATCCATCCTAAGGACCATATCTTGGAGACATAATATTCAGTTACTCAACAAGGTGGATGACCAAGATTTCTGAAGAACATTGTAACACCCCCAAAAATGCGTGTCGCATCGGAAGTATGTCTGGGGGAGTTACTTCATAATACACAGCGCTAGATACAATGATGAAACGACCTCTAAAATGTGTCATTTGAGAATTAATTCTCGTTGATTTCCTTGATTTTGGTTATAAATAATTTGTCCTATAATTGCATCACTTGAAAACTCGATATGTATAGACTCCAAAGCACTTCAAGTAAGCCAAAGTATATTTATCACCTGAGAAAATACATGCTTAAAACGGGTCAACATTAAAGTTGGTTGAGTTCATAGGTTTGTTTTAAATTATGAATGTAAGTTTCAATTGAATGTTATTTGTTCCTCTTTTGTGTCAACTACCAGTTCCATGTAAAAATCCATATGATTTATAAAGAAGCAAGACACATTTTATGTCACCAAAATGTTACCAATCTTATCCCAGAGATTTTTAAAGGAAATGCATGATCAATTTAAATGTCACCAAATGTACCAATCCTTATCCCAAGATTTATAAAGAATTGCATGACCATTTTAATGATCACCAAATAGTAACCATATTTTATCCAAAGATTTATAAAGAATGCATGACCAATTTAATGTCATCAAAATGTTTCAAGTATGTATTGTCACTTTATTCAAGGCACAGTAAATATCCATGTGGAGTATAAAACCAATGATTACATTTACTCTAAGTGCATAAAACCGATGACACTATTATAACAGTAAGAGTTATATGTAAGTATTGTGGGACATGTAGGCCCAAACCAATCGTTAGTCCGACATGTTATAACGTTCTGTTTTCCCATGTGATAGCTAATCACCCGAACGGGGGGGGATTGTCAATCCGAATAGACTCTATTGTTTAATAACTTTCGCTCGTGGACAACATGCTATAACGTTCGTGTTGCCCAGTGATAGCCGACATCACTCCGAACGGGGATTCACCCGAATAGATCTATTTCATAACATTCGCGCTCACCCTCCAAGTGATTTACAGTTCATGAAGCTGTGACGTAGACTTATATATATACCCATTACAGGTGTCCCCTCCAAGAACACCCGGACCTTTATTTAAAGAATATGTACTCCCGTTACCGGTGTCCCCTCCAAGAACACCCGGGCAGTACTGTATTGTTATCAGTTCAATCCGCTTAAGCTAATCCATAATCATTTCAAAAGTAAAGTATGCATTCGTGACCAAAAATGAAGTCAAGTAATGTATCCCATAGCGAGCTATGTAAATGAGTATGTAAACCAATTTGTAAACAATCATGTAAATGCATTTGTAAACAAGCATGTTCTCACCCCAAAAATATATAAAAAACATGTAAAACATGGGGCTATAAACTCACCTTGATGATGTAGAATGATTGACAGATAGGCATCTAATATGCACAACACAAACGGAAGACGAAGCGGCTCGATCAAGAAGTTGCAGCTAATCTTAACGGCTAAGTCCCACTAGCCTAGGATAATGTATTTGGGTTTTCCGATGAATGGTTATGTCAACGCGACATATTGATAAAAGATTTAGATTTAAAGTTGTAATAGTTTGGTGGTTGGTTAAATAAATAAATTGAAAAGTGAACGCAAAGTATGTAATATATTCTGTATATATTACATATGAAAATGAACCCTTATATAACTCATACCGTGAATTATATAACAAAGACAAACAATCCAAAGATTAATGTGACGTATATAATGCTTTGCAAGTATTATATAAAAAGTGTGAGTAAATAATCGAAACCAATTATTTCGACACCAATTTAATCAACAAAAAGTCCTTGCATAAAAGTAGACACACGTCTTAAAGTTATGAATTAAACAATCGAAGTTTGTAAAGCTTTTACAAAAATTATTTGACTTGTACACTTCTGGCTCAGGACAGGAATTTATTAAATAATATTTTTTATATAGTAATCTTTCGTCTTATTGAAGGATCTAGTTATAAATCGTTGTCTCACTTGTTAAAAAAAATATAGGTTTCGTTCGTTGTCAGGGTTATTGTATACTTATAATTTAATATATCTTTAAAATATAACTTAGTCCCTTTATCGGTTTCTAAAATAATAGCAGTTTCAGCGAATCATAAGTAAATATAGAAAATTATATAAATTTAGTGTATAAACCAAACGAACCCTTGTTGTTTCGCTAAACCAAACGCATCCTTTGTTGTCTTCTCTAAACCTAAACGCACCCCGTTGTGCTTATTTCAAACCCAAACACACTCCTTGTGTGTTTCTGTTATCCTAAACGCACCCTATACGTCAAATTGTCCAACCAAACACACCTTTAGTGCTTGGCTGCCAAACCAAACACACCTTTGGTGCTTGTCTTTAATACCAAACGCACCCTTATTGCCTTTACACAGCCAAACGCACCCCGTGGTGTTTTTCTACTAAACCAAACGCACCCTAATTGTTTCTATATCCACCAAACGCACCCTATTCTGATGTAAACATAACAAACGCACCCTATGTCGTGTTTCATGCTAAACCAACGCACCCTACGTGGTGTTTAAACCAAAACCAAACACTCCCTAATCTGTCAAACCGCAACACAAACACCCCTAATCTGTTTCTAACCCAACCGCACCCTTTGTGGTGATAACAACCCAAACCAAAAGCATCCCTTGGTGGTGGTAACTGCCAAATGCACCCTTGTGGTGGTGGCAGTCAACCAAATGCACCCGTGTTGGCTGCGAACAACACCAACGCACCCTTGTTGGCTGCAAACAACACCAACGCACCTTTGTTGGCTATGAACCCAAAACCAACGCACCCTTTGGTGTGTTACCACAAACCCGACGCACCCACATGGGTTTGAGACCCAAACCCGACGCACCCTTGCTGCTGCTAAACCCAACCCGAACACACCCTTGGTGCGGTAATGAAAACCAAATGCACCCACGTGCGTTTACACAGCCAACCCGACGCACCCACATGGGTGGTCGTACGGTGGTGGTGGCGTGGTAGAGGTGATGGTGACGACGACGTGATGATGATGTGGTGGTGCGTGGTGATGTTATGATGATGATGATGGCGGAATGATGATGGTGGTGTGGTGTCGGCGGTGGTGTTGGCAGCGGCGGTGGAGGCGCGTGGCAGCGAGTGGTGGTGGGGATTGGGTAGATCGGGTGGTGGGGAGCATTTTTGGTTTCGGTCGGAAAAGTCCGCCGGAAAACTTTTCTGGCGACGGCGGCGTGGTGGCCGGAGGTGGCTGACCGGCGGCGGTGGTGGCCGGTTAATGAGGAGGGAGAGCGAGATGTATAAGAGTGTGTGTATATTTTTTTGGAAAATGAAATAAAAAGTTATAAACTTTTTATTTATATATTAAAGTTATAAGAAAAGTGTAAGGTGTATAATAGTTGAGGGTTGATTATGTAAATATTTCACAAGGACCAAAACTGTAACTTTTGAGTATTATTTTGTAAAATAGCGGTTCGGGACCCGTTTGAGCGACTTAACGGATGGTTTAAAATACGAAACTTGTGCCATTTCGTTCGGAATAATTTTTCCAATAAAAATGAGTATTCAGTTGATAGTATTTCATAAATATTTTTATAATATCTATAAAAATATCTGTTATTTATTTTGAAACCCGGTTATGTCTTTTCCGAAAGTAAAAATAAAAATAAAATTCTAACCCGTATATTCGCGTTATCAACAAACGTTTTCGAATAAAATGATGACTACTTTATTAAATATTTTTATTTAATAAAAAGTGTTAATTAAATATAATTTAATTATTTTCTCGATTCTAAATCTTGCGAGGGCATTTCAGTCACTTTCTGACTGTTTTCGGGTCTCGGTCAAAACTGAAAAGTTGTCAGGAATGTCGTTTTACATCAAATTGCTTTAGAGTCCGAATAATGAAAACGTGATTTAGCTGCTCGTTTTTGATAAATCAACTTAGAAATAACATATATTTTCTCGTTTCTTTTCAAATAAATTTGAAAACTAAATTCGTAATGAGAGATAAATAATAATAAATATGATTTATTATTTAAAAAAATTTTAGGAATTTACCGGCTACGCGGTAATCGCTTTTATGTGACCGTACAAAGTCAAAAGTCAAAAAGTCAAGTCAGACCCGAAAAGTCAAAGGGTAAAATAGTCATTTAAAAATCCGAAAATTCCCAGTTGTTACACTCCAGATCATTGTTGAAGAAGTAATCAGCAGCAACGGTTAGATGACCTAGATGACCTTGTAGAGGAAGTGGTTTGGACAGGTCAAAGGGGTAACGATCTCCTTCAGGATTATTCCAGTCAAGTTTGTCTGTCAATGCATTGAAACACTCTTGGAAGTTGTACTCAAGTTCGATGCAGCTAGTGCATGTACCTTTCAACAAATCATAGGCAGGTCCTTGATGTGCGGTCGTGTAGGGCCAATTATTTGATTATCAAGTTTTACATTTATATTTAGCCGACAAACCTAAAACAACACTTTAACGAGTAGTGTACCCGGTCAAGATGGAGTTCGCGGTAAGTAGGGTGTCGAACACTAAGAGTGGAAATTTAATCCTATATTCTATCAGTATTTTAATTAGTCTATTTACTGGTTAAACCTATGTTATGTACGTTGTCTAATAAAATGGGGGGTTCAGCCTGAGAGAGTGGCACATGTTTGGTGGAAACAAATACCAATTCAATACAAAATAAACACAAAAGATAAAGATTAGAATATAGAAAAGCGGTACAAGCCAAATGATTATAAACTGTATTAGCCACATTAAATCTGGTTCAATGCTGGTTTGTTTGTTTTAGTGCAATGATTTACTTATCTCAAAGCAGCATATCATTCTTAAGACTTAGGCGGGACATCATCCTAAGACCTAAACACGATTAATCCTGTCACAATTAAGCGCATCCGCATAAAGCATCCCTTAGTTTAATTATAATCTATCTTAGAGAATTAAAGTAGTGGTGATCCTGTTAAAACTCTAGCCCAATGGGACTTTACCCATTTATTGTTTGAAGGTGTTTTATATACTGGTAGTCTACTATTCTAATCTTTATCAGTAAATTAAGAGCATGATTGCTGAAACATAAACTGGTCACCTACCGGTCCAACTAAGCTCATAATTCAAAGACAAAGACAGAATGTTATTTTTGATCCTATTGGTCCAGACATATGAAACACGATATGGAGAGCTATCCCGGTATCTAGATTACTTGGTCCGTATCACTAGACCCAATTGAATGATAGGTCGCATATTCAAACACATAAACAAGTATGAGGTGATAAACATAATTAAACAATCAATGATAAATTAAGAAATGGATTTTTAAAACAAACCAAACATTGAACTTTCATTAAGATGGCTAATACACAAGGGTATTAGCCCACAACCATTGTAATTGTACAAGCGTAATCAAACAATTGAAATCGAACGATTAAGAGAGTAAGAATTACACGATGTCTTCTATGGATTCGTGATCAATGCTTGACCTTTATGGCTGATCTTCTCTTCTAAAATTCGTCTCTGATGAGTATGGTATAAAGAATATGATATTGCACACTGAAAACTCATTTTTGAGTCTTCTATTTATAGTTGCTGAAAAACACTCGATACGCCATATCCAGATAGGTCGATACGGCTTATTGGGATGGATTCCTTGGAGTGCACGCTACGTTCGTAATAAATCTTTGATATCATTCCCAATTTACTTGATTTACTGTATCTTCGAATAGTTATCTTCATGGATACGGCGTATGAAGGTAGCATGGATACGCCGTATTAGGAATTGGTCAAATGCGTTTTCTTGTGAAGTCTTGGCGCAGATACCCCGTATCTCTTTAGTTGGATACGACGTATTGGTGAATTATCAGAAATCTTTAAATGTCTTCATTTTAGCTCCAAATCATGCGCCTTTCAGCTTGTCTTCACAAAACACTTCTGAATTACTGCATTTATAAACTTTAAAGCAATTAAGTACCAAATAATGCAATAATTATATAAAAGTGGGCAAAACAGATGGGATAAATGATATAATAAAGTGACGTTATTTGGTGTCATCAAAGACTGTTACCCGATGGTATCCTTTCTACACAATCATGTTTCCCTAGACATATCAACAGCGATACAGACAAAGCTGGTTTTCTAAGGTCTAACATGCACATCCATCACAAGAAGCATCACCCTTAAGATCTACATTTTAGGTTTCATACAATCATAAATAAACACAATAGGGGGTTTAGCCAAGCATGTTAAAGATAAAGCAAGAACATAGATGAATCAAACAACACATAGACATATTGAATGATTAAATAAACCTTACTTGATTAAAACATGAGTTGGAGGAAGTACAATAGGGTTTTTAGGCCCTAAATTCATCCCTAACAGCTGCTAAACGAACTAGGGTTCGTACCCTCTTTTTATTCTAAAGTTACATACCCAAAACCCTAAATTTGGGTTTGTATATATAGGAAAATCGTTGTGACAACGTCGCATTTTAATCGTGACGCCGTCATGAAAAGGATGTTCTAGATAATGGGCTGGGTCGTGTGCTCTAACACCGTTTTGGAATCTCGTGACACCGTCTTAATCATCGTTGTGATGGCGTCATGTTGTATTTGTGATGCCGTCTCCAGCCACTGTAGAGAAATTCTTGAGCCATGTTGGTGTAGGTCTGTAGTCTTGTGCGTTTCTTCTCCAAATGAGCCCAAGTCATGTGTATTTCCACCAAATGCCTTCCAAATGCAAAATACCTGAAAAGGAACGATTAAGTACCTATTTTGGGCATAAACACATGATTTAGGGGGTTAAACGACCCTGAAAAAGTGTATAAAATGACACCTCATCAAATACCCCTACACTTAGGATTTGCTTGTCCTCAAGCAAATAGGCTTTTCTACCTAGACAATAACAATATGAGGGGTCATTTTACCTACTCTTTAAAAGTATTTTACAACACAACCTTCTAGACCTCATAATTAAAAGCACGGAAAGTATACACTAGCACCTCACATAAGTGTTTGGGATTCTCTCTTTCACTCGGGTGTATAATAAATTATAACATAAGGGGGAAACGAAAAATCAACACTCATTACCTGTCATAGCATATAAATTACCATAGGCTTGGTAAAGGATCAAACCTCCACCGCTAGGTGCAAGCATTATTCATTACTATCTAAGAGGTCTTTTAAAGGGTTGTGGGGTGTAGGTGTAAGATAACATATAATGGAAACAAAAACGGATGTGATACATTTGGGTGGCTTTGGGTGAATTTTGAGTGGAAGGGTTAGCTAATTATTTACATGAATACACTTTGGTTGGTTGCTAAGCTAAGACTCGGACGAAGATATATAAACTCTACACAACTCTACATCAATCTCTTTCTTTTTCTTTTCTCATTTTTTTTGAATTAAACATAATACATCACATGGGGTTTATAATATGTACCCCTACACTTGAGCTTTTATATGCTCGATATTTACAATCTATCTAATGACCTGATTTGAGGTGGATCAAAATAACATGGAGATCATTTGACAACCATATAGGGGTATTGACTTAACTTTTCTTCCCCATTCTTCTGCAAAAAAATACTACCATGAATCCCAATGGTCCCAAAACTGTATTTACAAGGATAAGGACTTAGCAACCGTGTAATCAATAATTAACTTGGGTTAAAACATAATAATGTACTAAAAGCGATTACATATAAGTTAGGCTAAGGGTTTTTTGGGTGTAACAATTGGTTTAAGGGTGACAATGCTCTTCATTAATGATCTGGAATCCACCAAAACATTACGAGAATCGTGAAAAGGGATAGGCTCGGAGGGTTATACTAGGGGTATCCTACACTAATAATGAGTGCATGGCAAGGGTGTGGGATAGCTATATGATCGGTATGACCATTATAACAATTACATGTTTAAAACATGGGTTAATCCTAATGCCTCTTATCAAGCAAATCCTAATACTTACTATGCGGTCTCGGAATGCATCACAATAACAAGTTCTAGAATTTAATACACTACTTGTACACTCATATGAATTTTACTAACACCAGACATTCCAGAAAAGGCGACAAGGAAATGCATACATGGCCGTAATGACACGGAATAAGACATACAATCGCCAGCTTATCAGCCTTAACTTGAACCGGGTAAAGATAAAACCATCTTGGGTTACCAACGATGGGTACCCGAATTCCTAAAGATCTAAGGGCGAACCTCATATTTTTGGGGTTGATTCTGAGGGTTATTGTGCTAGTCATATAAATTCCTTTCCATGAGACGCTATTAATACTCGGTTTTCGTCGGTATGTGTCGTAAAAAAAAAAAAATTTGAAGACGACTGGTAATTCATCTAAGAAAGATAATCTCTCCATGTCTAATTCTTTTTCTGCCTTAAATGAAGAAGAAGATGATGAAGAAGATGTTGAAAATGTGTATGATGAATCGGCTAACTTAATTCAAAAACAAAAGCTGGTGGAAGTTCACCTTTCACGGCTGCTGTTGGTTAGCTTGTTTAGTTGTGTTATGTGTTCTAGTTGCAATTAATTGTCTCTAAAGTTGTAAGTGTTTATGGCATGTCATAAGCACTAGTTTTAGGTGTTTATTAAGTTGTTTAGCTTGAGGTAATGTGGTACTTCAGCCACATTGCATTTATACTTAACTGTTTTTTTTT
The DNA here is from genome assembly GCA_026074375.1 of Tanacetum coccineum. NCBI lineage: Eukaryota > Viridiplantae > Streptophyta > Magnoliopsida > Asterales > Asteraceae > Tanacetum > Tanacetum coccineum. The sequence continues at coordinate 36,318 of BQNB010010780.1, read as the reverse complement.
TTTTGATAATATATTTACCGAAGCAACCCTTTACCAAAAAAAAAAAATTTTAATTTGGGTTAAAACTTACCTCTTATGGATATGTTTCGATTTATTACCCATCATTTAAGGACAAGCATATAACAAATGAAAGATAGTTTCTATGGCTTATTTTCCCCTACACTTAAGTTGACATTTAGAAGTACTATTAAACGAATAAGGGAAAGAAAACTGGGAAAATAAACTTAGATACTCCTATTGGTGTACTCAATTAATGGTTAAGAAACATGCGATAAACTGGTTAAATCGTCCTATGAGAATCATCCAATGAACTCCTAAGACTTCCATGCTTTCCTTCTCATCAAATATATCATGTAATCAAGACAAAGACAACTTATACCAAAGCATAATGGTGGATTTATAATATACCAATATGAATTTAGGGTTTGAGTCGATAGATAGGGAGAGAGAATTGTTAAACTCATTAGTTTTTGCAGGTTTATAACAGAAGAATACATATATTAAATGTTGTGCAAGTTTTATTTTCAAAATTAATTAAAAAAACTTTAAGTTTTTGAACCTAGGCGTTGACTCCCGTCTGGGTTTGGTGAACCCCGTCTACAGGTGTCGTGGTGACTGAGGGCGTGTTAATGTGATGTAGTTCTACAGTCTGTGAAACAATTTTGATGCTTTTGATAAAAAAAATTTCCTGCACTTGATTCCATAAGTTAATTCTTGTAAAAATTGCTGCATAAAACATGAGATTTAACAATTTAATCATATAACTCAAAACTGACGCGAATTAATCTAAACAATTCATTTAACATGTTTGAATTGGCTAAACGAAGGATAAATTCCACTACACTTGTTGTTTGCAAACTACACTTTGATGTAAGTAAGACGAGGTTAATGACAATACAAAAGCATATTACCACATTTTTGGGGTGGAATTCTGAGGGTTATTATGCTAGTCATATAAATTTCTATCCATGAGACGCTATTAATACTTGGTTTTCGTCGGTATGTGTCGTAAAAAAAATTAAATTTGGGTAAAAATCACCTTTTATGTTATGTTTTGATATATTACCCATCATTTTAAGGACAAAGCAAATGGCAAATGAAAGAATAGTTTCTAAGGCTTATTTCCCCCTACACTTAAGTTGAACATTGTCCCCAATGTTCTATAGAAGTACCCATTGAAACGAATAAAAGGAAAAGAAAACAAGGAAAAGAAATTAGTACTCCCCTAGTTTGCTCAATAATAGAGAAGAAACATGCGATAACTAGTTAAATCTTCCTCCGAGAATCATCCAACGAAACTTCCTAAGAACTTCCAAGCTTCTTCTCATCAAATATAACTTGTAATCAAAGACAAAGACAACTATACCAAGCATAAAATGTGCGATAGACAAATATACAATATGAATTTAGGATTCAACTCGATAATGCAGTAAAGATAGGATGAGAGAATTGTTAAACTTATTAGGTTTTTACAGGTTTATAACAGAAGAATACATATATTAAATGTTATGCAAGTTCTATTTTCAAAAATAATTAAAAAGTTTAAGTTTTCTGAACTTAGGCGTTTGACGCCGTCATGGTTTTTGTGACCCCGTCACAGATGTCGTGGTGACGACGTCGCATGTTAATCGTAACGCCGTCTCCACAGTCTGTGAAAATGAAATTTTTGTTTTTGATGAAAAATTTCCTGCACTTGATTCCATAAGTTAGTTCCTGTACAAATGGCTGCATAAAACCTAAGATTTAACAATTCAATCATATGACTCGAAACTGACGCGAATTAATCTAAACAATTCATTTAGCATGTTTGAATTTGGCTCAAAAGCCGAATAGATTCCCCTGCACTTATTGTTTGCAAAATACCTTTGATTGAAATTAAGACGATGTTAAAGACAAACAAAGCATGATTACAAGACAGTTCAAACATAATAAAACAAATGGTAAAGAATTAAAACACACATGACGCTCCTAATTTACCGGAAAAGTAAATTGGGTTTCCTCCCAAGAAGCGCTTTTCTTTATTAATGAATCTTGTAGCTAGACTCGAAGTCACACGTCCTTACGTGACTTCTCCTTCATCATCCATTCCAGTTACATATTCAGGGCCTAACTCTAAACATTCCTTGTAGAACCCTAATATCCTACTCATTACATATTCAACTCCTCTTCTCTTGTCCTTCTTGTTTATAAGATAGATTGATTTTGTGTATTCCTTTTCTAGGTTCGACAACGAGTTGTATTGTTCTATCTTAAGGGGCATTTTATAGGCGACTTCATCATTTTCATAGGTGAACCTAACTACTCCTTCGAGTGGGTCATGAGTCATGTTGGATATTTCAATAAAAGGCCTCCCTTGTACTACATGTGACAACCTGGGGTCTATGATCGAGCTAATATCCTTGACAATCATAAAGTCTACCACATGGTTGTTGTTTCCTACGAAGACATGCATCCCTTTAATCCTCCCTGTGAAATTACTAATTCCTCCATTTGGGTTTTCTCTAGGGTTGAGTTTTCTTTTCATGATCTAATTATACATCATTCGGGTCATGATATTAAGAGGGGAGTTAAGGTCAATGTATGCTTTTTCCACATGCACATGATAAATGTTGCATGGTATCTTGAGGTTCGATGGGCATCCTTCTATAATAATGGGGTTTCGTAGAAATATCGAGGGGATCGGGCCGCACATAAGGTACTTATGGTATGTTAGCTCATCTCTAGTTAGAAATGTGTCAAAATATTCTACTACTGGTCCTTCTATTGCTGCCCCTTCTCCTTCATTTGGGCCCTCATTTTGAGGTTCATCATCATCTCGTATGATCTCGATGAACATTACTTCTCCATTATCCTCTTTAGAGCAAACAAACTTCATTTTGGAGGATTGGGGAACCAACCCAAGCGATTCAAGCATCGAATTCAACTTTCATACCTATTTTGTGATGATGGAAGCTAATGGATCAGGTTGTGGGTGTGGGTTAGAGTTGATGTTTCCAAGGTTTCCTTTTTCTTCTTGTCCTACGTCAGGCTCATTAGCTTGGGATTCTTCAAGCTGCTTGGGGTGGATTATGATGGTGTTGATTGAGCTATGGATGTGGGTTGAGCACTGCGGATCCATTGTTGGGTAAGAACGAGTAGACGAAATTGGATGAGTCCCCAGTTTTGGGTTCTTAATTGTATCGCTAGGTAATGTGCCCGCTATTTGATCGATGATGGCTTTTAATACTGTGTCAATTTTGTTGGTCATCTCGCTTTGTTGTTGTTTGAAATCGGCTTCAAACTTGGATAGTCTAGCGTCTTGAGATGCCATGAAGTTGGACACCAATCCTTCAATGTTTGATTGACTGCTAAAGCTTTAAGGATTGTTGTTGAAAGAATGGTTCGAGATCGAAACGTTGGATTAGAACCAGTTAGGTGGGTTTAAAAAGTTATTTTAGGAATTTTGGGATTGTCTCCACCTAAGGTTTGGGTGACTTTTCGATGACGGATTGAAGGTGTCACCAAGATTGTTTTGCTCGGGCTTGAAGGTATACCACTTACCTCCCGCTTCATCGGTACGCGAGGATACGTATTCGACAAAGGCTTGTTCGGGGTTTTCCATGCAATACTGAGTGTCATGGGAACCACTACAGATTTCACATGAGGTAGTGATTTTGCTTACCTGGGTGGGTTGTGTCGGAGCAAGATAAGCTTCCATCAAGCGTTGAACTTGATTTTCGAGCTTGATTAGACGGTGGTCGGATGTACTCAGGACATCTTGAGGCAATGCGATTGCCTTGACTGGCTTAGTGAAATCCCTTGGGTCATTCCAACTTTCGTTGTCATAGAGGGAGAGGTCCTCTAATAATTCCCAGGATTCTTTGGCGTTATGGTCACGAAGCTTACCACCGGCCGATTGGTCAATGGTTCGTCTTGTGATGGGATTGACATGGTCATAAAAAATTTGGACTTGGAGCCAAAGGTCAATGCCATGATGAGGGACTTTTTAGAGTAAGTCCTTCAAATAAGTCCATGCTTCGGATAGAGATTCTCCATGATGTTGTTGGAACATCATGATATCATTGCGAAGTTTTGCGGTCCTTCCCAGTGGAAAGAATTAAGCAAGGAATCGAGTAGTAAGATCCTCCCATGTGGTGATGGATCTTGCTGGAAGACGTTCAACCTAATTGCTAGCTTGATCGCGTAGGGAAAATTAAAATAAACGCAAGCACGTTCTTTACCTATTTTCACCGTCAAGGTCGAGTGAGTCCACAAGTTTAAGAAAATCCTTGAGGTGTTGGTTTGGATCCTCGGACCGAAGTCCGTGGAATGAGCATCCATTTTGCACCAACCGGATGATGTCAGATGGAAGAGATACCACGTTTTTCCCTACGGGGAGCTCGATGGTATTCCTATAGCCCTCGTGGCTAGGTTTGGAGTAGTCTCCTAGAGTACGGATAGGATTCTCGTCTCCCATGGTGGTTGACGAGAATGGGTTACGAAACAAATAACACGAAGAAAAGATAGACTACAAGAAAGCTAATATGCGGAAATTAAATCTTACTTAAAAGGATTCAAGCAAGTAGAACTAAGCTAAACTATGATCAATACCTAACTATTCCCTAGGCGGCGGCGCCAAAAACTTGATGCGGTCGTCGTTAGACTTCAACAAGAAGTTTTACAACTCCCTAGGCAGAGCACCTAATCATTGTAGTAGTAGTATAGGCAAGACTCAGGGGGTTGTTATCGTTCACTCGAGGAATAGGTTGGGAAGGCTTGATCACGGTCTAACAGAATTCTAAAGGTTGAGGGAAGATTCTTTTTGTGTTTTTGTATTTTATGGAAAGCAAGTAAATAATATATTAGAAAGGTTGGTTGGTTTTAGCTATTAAACTAAATATAAATCTAAACTACTGGTGATAACAATAAGATAAAAGAATGTGTTTATTTAATCATGTATTACTCCCTAGATTGCTTCTCCTAGTGTTGTTGCCTTGTCACACTTGTGATGATCTGTGTAATTATTTCCTAAGTCATGAACGAATTACACGAACCCGCCGTCTACTTAGTATTCCGTTAGAGCAACGCACAAGTAAGGTAGTATGAAGACTATTACAAGGCCCCTAAGGGTACACTAAGTGCATGTGAAATATATTAAATTAAGAGTGGATCAACCATAGTTAAAGGGGGGACAGGTAATATGAAGACACTATTACCTGATGTGTATCCATCCTTTCTCTACACAATTTATGTTTCCCTAGACATAACAACAAGCAATACAGACAAAAGCTGGTTTTTCTAAGGCCTAACATGCACATCCATCACAAAAGCATCACCACTAAGATCACATTCTAGTTTCATACAATACATAAATAAATCACAATATGTAGGTTTAGCCAAGCATGTTAAGATAAAAGCAAGAACATAGATGAATCAAACAACACATAATACATTAATAAAGATTAACTAAACCTTATTGATTTAAAACATGAGTCTTGAGGCGGAAGTGACGATAGGGTTTTTTAGGCCCTAAATTCGTCCCTATACAGCTGCTAAAATAACTAGTGATCGTACCTCTTTTTATTCTAAAGTACACACAACACCAAACCTACATTCGGGTGTGTAGATATTAGGGAAATTGCAGTGATGCGTCGCATTTTTAATCGAGTTAACAACGCCCGCGTCAGACAAAGAATATTCTAGATAATGGTTGAGGGTCGTGTGCTCTGAAACGTGTGCATGGAATCTCGTGACACCATCTTATTCATCGTTGTGACGACATCACGTTGTATTTATGACGCCATCATCCAAGGCCACTAAAGATGAAATTTCCCTTGAAGACCCAAATTCGTGTAGGTCCGTATACTTGTCCGTTTCTTCTCTAAATGGAGCCCAAGTCATGTGTAATTTCCACAAATTCCCTTCCAAAAGGCAAAATCCCTAAAAAGGATGAAAATACCTATTTTTGGGCATAAAACACTTGATTAGAGGTTAAAACGACCCCGAAATGTGGTGGGAGTTATCTTTCCGATAGTTATGGCTGGCTTAGGGGTATTTCTGGTTAGTTATTAATATTTTCCTCCAGGTTGACACATTACAGAAACTTCGAGAGGAACTTCCAAGATTGCTCTTTTATTCTCTTAACTTGTTCACATCTTCTTATATCTTCGATAATCCGACATTATGACTACGGGGTCCCTCCTCACTCATAGGTATAGGACCGCATAGAGCATTGTTAGAGGTGTCTTTCCGAATTCTGCCAATAGCGGTTCTGCCAAAAAGCATATTTTGAGAGAAGTCGGATCACACTACTAAGAAGGTGATATGTTCACTTCAGTGTGTAAGGCTTCCCCCACCGTTATTAGAGCATGTTAAAGATAAAGCAAGAACATAGATGAATCAAACAACACATATACATATTAAATGATTAAATAAACCTTACTTGATTAAAACATGAGTTGGAGGAAGTACGATAGGGTTTTTAGGCCCTAAATTCGTCCCTAACAGCTGCTAAATGAACTAGGGTTCGTACCCTCTTTTTATTCTAAAGTTACACACCCAAAACCCTAAATTCGGGTTTGTATATATAGGAAAATCGTTGTGACGGCGTCGCATTTTAATCGTGACGCCGTCATGAAAAGAATATTCTAGATAATGGGCTGGGTCGTGTGCTCTGACGCTGTCTTGGAATCTCGTGACACCGTCTTATTCATCGTTGTGACGACGTCACGTTGTATTTGTGACGCCGTCTCTAACCACTATAGAGAAATTCTTAAGCCATGTTGGTGTAGGTCCGTAGTCTTGTCCGTTTCTTCTCCAAATGAGCCCAAGTCATGTGTATTTCCACCAAATTCCTTCCAAATGCAAAATACCTAAAAAGGAATGATTAAGTACCTATTTTGGGCATAAACACATGATTTAGAGGGTTAAACGACCCCGAAATGTGGTGGGAGTTATCTTCCGATGGTTATGGCTGGCTCAGGGTATTTCTGGTTAGTTATTATTTTTTCCTCCAGGTTGACACATTCAGAAACTTCGAGAGGAACTTCAGAGAGTGACTCTTTTAATCTCTTAACTTGTTCACATCTTCTTATATCTTGATATTCAGACATGATGACTCTGGGTCCTTCCTCTGATTGGTATAGGGCCGCATAGTGCATTGTGGAGGGTGTCATTCCTAATTCTGCAATAGCGGTTCTGCCAAAAAGCATATTTTGAGAAGAGTCGGATCACACTATTAGGAAGGTGATATGTTCACTTCTGTGGTGTGGGGCTTCCCCCACAGTTATTAGGAGGCTAATTTCCCCTAAAGTGTTGACTTGCTCTCTAGAAAATCCTGATAACATTATGTAGACGTCCTTCCTCCTTTCTCTGACTTCCTTTCGGAGCTTCAAAAAGAAGTGTTCATATATTTTATCGCATGCGGCTCCTCCATCTAGCAATACTTTACCCACTTTCCTTCCATATACACGCACGCTTATGAGGAGGGGGTCTACGGACGGGGCCCTATTTCAAATAGGTGGGAATATCATTTCTTCTATGCTCATTATTTTTGGAGGTTCTTTCCTTTTCAGGGGGTTGCAGATTACCCCTATTATAAGGATTAACTCCTCTTTTATGTCCGCGACTGGCTCTGTCTTTATGGTAGGCGTTACCCATTCTCCAAGCTGGGTATTTGTTAATTTGGCTTTCCCTTTTCTAATTCCTTTCACCAAATGAGCCAACTTTCCTAACTTGACGGCTTCTTATATCTAGGTTTTCAGTTCTTTGCAAGCATTAGTATCATGGCCATAGTCTTGGTGGAACTCACAATATTTAGATGTGTCTCTGGCATTGGATATCATTTTAGGAGGTTTTGTGAATGTCTTTCCTACTTTTTCGGTGGTTAAGATTTCTTTGGGGCTCTTCGTGAGAGTTTGCAGGATCCTTGGGTTATGCTCCTTATAGGGGCTGTACCTATCCCGTCTTTCTTTACTTTTCTTCTCGGAGCCTTCCCATGGTCTCCCTTTCAAAGGCTTTCCCCCGTGTTGCTATCCATAAACGTGATCGGTTTCCTTCCGAGGCAGTTTCCTCCGCTTGCAACCCGGAATATACTTTCTCTATTAAGCCATCGTAGCTCTCTGGAAGCTCCGTGGATACAAATTTTACCAATGACTTTATTTTGACTCCATGTATAAAGCCTGTGATCCTTTGATCTTCATTGAGTCTAGTTATCTGGGCTGTTTCGTCTGTGTACCGAGTTATAAAAGCTCAGACACTCTCTCCCTCCTTTCTCTTTATACATTGATGGCTAGATGAGTTTTGGTTTGCTTCTTCTGTTGTTTAAAGTGTGTTCGGAACCTCCTCTTCAAGTCTTCATAATTTTCAACTACTCCCTTCGGAAGGTTATTCCACCAAATGGTTGCAGCGTCCTTCAATATGTAAACGAACATGTGGCATGTCACCAGCATTGCCTATTTTTCCATCCTCATTGCTCCCTCGAAAACGTGTATAAAGTTATTGGGGTCTCCTTTTCCATCGTAATATCCTACGTGTGGGGGACCTTTAAACCATCCGTGAATTAGAATTCTTCAATCCATCTTGTTAGTGGCGAAGGACTATTGGTACTATCTCCATATCCTCCCCTTGAGTGGTCTAACCATGATAAATTTTGCCCATAAAACTGCCCCGTAGGGTATGTCATCCCCGGGAGACATACGTGATTGTAGGTGTAGAGGCTATTTTGGAGGTAAGTACCATTAGGTAGGTAGGTGGTGTTTGGTTGGTAAACGTTGCTCGGAGGGTAAACGTTGTTCGGAGGATAAATATTGTTCGGAGGATAAACGTTGTTCGGAGGGTAAACGTTGTTTGGAGGATAAACGTTGTTCGAAGGGTAAACGTTGTTTGAAGGGTGACTGTGGTTCGGTGGGTAAACATTGTTCGGACGATAAACGTTGTTTAGAGGATAAAATTTGTTGGAGGATGATTGTTGTACGGAGGGTAAACGTTATTTGGAGGATAAACGTTGTTCGGAGGATAAACGTTGTTTGGAGGGTGACTGTTGTTCGGAGGTTAAACGTTGTTCGGAGGATAAACGTTGTTCGGAGGATAAATGTTGTTTGGAGGGTGACTGTTGTTTGGAGGGTAAACATTGTTCGGAGGATAAACGTTGTTCGGAGGATAACGTTGTTCGGAGGGTAAACGTTGTTTGGAGGGTAATTGTTGTTCGGAGGGTAAACATTGTTCGGAGGGTAAACATTATTGGGAGGATAATTGTGGTATTCCGTGACATTTGCTTTCGTCTGGCGACCGTCGATATATCCTCCCCTTATGTGATGTTGCTGGTTGGAGTGATGAACTTCATGCACGGGGCTTCTGCGTACATTCAGAGCTTCTCTTGGTGATAGAGTTATTCTCTTCCATTCTGTTTCTCGCAAATGTGCGGCTAGAAGCGGTGGTATACCCTCCATGCCTTGCTCCTTAGTTCTCCGAGAGGCTACGACCGGTACCCCGATGGCGCCTCTATTTCCCTTTCCTCATCAACTTCTTCGCTTGAATAGTTTAATCGTGTCACAACCCCCTGCAACCTTAATTCTTTCATCCTTTTTCTCATGAGAGGCTTTAGTTGGGAGTAGTTGGCCATGACAAATGCCTCGTCTACTGCCTGCATGTTGGGGTGTACGGGTGTAACAAATTGTGCTTGGCTACTGGAGGTGATATTTGAGGTTGGGTTTAGAGGTGTGATAGGCTGCGAGCCTCCTTTAATCTCTCTCCCTTCTTCACCAATAGGCACTCTAGCTGACGTCATGAGTGTTGGTGATGAAGGTGTTGTATCGATTTCCATTACCATTGTTTCAAAAGAGTTAGAAGTATCAGATATAGGTAGAGTGAAAAGATGACCCTACGAATTAGTATTTCACGGGTCCCACTAGATGTGCCACTGATCGTAAAATGATTTGTACCTTCTTGATCAGAGCTTTTCATAAGAGTGACAGACTGGGATACTTTAAAGCTAGGGTGTATATCTGCAATAAGACAAAAAAGAATCACTTAGGTTAGCTTGGAGCGTAGGGGCTGACCCTATAAACCATCTCTGGTGTGACAATCAACTAACATGAAAATGGTATGTGTTTTAGAGAGAGAAAGTAGTGAGTTTGTAAGAACATACCTGATTATGATAATTGAGGCACTATTTATAGGCAAACCCTAGGAAAGACCAAGACTTTGCTACGTGTCTAATTCTGGTTGGCTAGAGCAGAGCACGATCTCGTCAGCCAATGAGAGAGTATATGTCAAGGCTCTGAGATCATGCACACATGCGTTGGTTACACATGAGCGAGAATAAAGGACAACCGGTTGTCCTTGTTGGGTCCACAAGATATATGTTTTGTCTTTTACCTTGGAGCCTTGTTCGGTTACTCAGAAGCTTTAGGTTCCTCAGAGGCTTGAGGCTCCGTTTTAAATAGGCTTTGTTGTATTGGCGGTTCCCTTTCGGTATCCCTTGGCGGGCTTTACGCCAATGAACACTCTAAAGTGTTGTGTGTGCAGCATCAGAGGCTGGGCTTCAAGCCATGAGATGGGGTACACCATCACTTAGCTAGCTCAATATTTATGATATATGCTTCATAATTGGTTAAGATGTTGGAATATAAACTTTCACGTTTTAGATAAATGGGGGATTGATTTAGACTCGGTTAGATGTCTGGTTTGGGACAATGACCTTGAGATGGATGAACACATCCGTATGAAGTGCAATGTAGCTAACTGATGTGTTGTAGTGTAGGTGTTATTTATGTTTTCAAGTTTTAAATTTATATTTTGCCGACTTTACCTAAAAACCTATAAAATAACACTTTAACGGGCCGTGTACCCGATCAAATGGATTTTCATGATAATTAGGTACGATCAATAAGCGCGAGAATGAAATTCTTTTATTCTATCAATATTTTGGTAACTATACTAAGTTAATTATAAATACTTTGTTAATTCTAATTCTATTTAAACCTATTGCCTAATACTTGTTAATTCTTAATTCTAATGGATAAAGGGGGTTTTGGGGTTCTTCAGTCTGAGAGACTGGCATGGGTTTTTGTGGTAACTTAGATTAAATTTAAGGCATAATAACACACACAAGCAGATAGAACACAAAAAGAAAGAATGCGAGTTTTATACGCCAAATATAAGAAAACTTTTTAACCCTCCCCGCCCGCCCCCCATTTAATCTCGCCCCCAATTAAAAACGGTTGGTTTATTTATGGTAGTGCAATGAGTGCTTATCTCGAGGAGGCGTTATCTTTCCAAGATTTAGCCAGAAACTTCTTTCTTAAACCTAGACCGTAGAATTTGTATAATTAATGAAACGCATCCGATAAAGCATCTTTTTTGCTGATTATAATCTATCTTAGGTAATTAATAATGGTTATCTTATTAAACCCTAGCTCATAGAGACTTTACCCACTTACTGCTTAATGGCAATTTATATTCTAGTAGTCCACTGTCCAACTCTTTACCAAAGAAATCAGTACGTTATTTGTTGATCCGAGGTCACCTGCTAGTCCAAGTTGTTCACATATCCCCAAGTTAAAGATAGGGCATTATTTATGATCCTATTGATCTAGATATATAAATCACTATATGTTGAGCCATCCCGGCATCTAGCTAACTTGGTTCATATTACTAGAACCAGTTGAATGATAGGTCGCATACAAAAGCATGTAAACAAGTATATATTGATAAACATAAATAAGAAATCAACGATAAATTAAGCAGTCGATATAAATAAACCAAACATTTAAATCTTCATAACCATGGCTAATACCCAAGGGTATTAGCCCTTAATCATTGTGATCAATACAAGAGTAATAATTCAACCAAGGTAAACTAACCGAGTTAAATGAATGATATCAAAAATGGAACAATTACCAGAGTATAGGAGATTACAAGGTGTTTCCTATGGAATTAATAGCTTTGCTTGACCTCTTCTGCTCTTCTTGTCTTCTGAAAATTGACTTTTGTGGGTAAGGTGTCAAAAATATTATCAAGCACACTGAAAACCCATTTTTAGGTTTTCTATTTATATTGTCTGGAATTTGGTCGATACGGCGTATCAAGAGAGTTGGATACGGCATATCGGGGGTTTCTTGGAGTAGGGACCACGTTCGATATCTTCCAGAATATTTTATTTCTTTATCTTGAATACAACGTATTGATGTCTCCTGGATACAGCGTATTGGACTTTGTATCTTCGTGGTCTCTTGTGAAGTGCAGGCACAGATACACCGTATCTTCCTTGATAGATACGACATATGGGATGTTAGAGTCAGTTTCTTCATATTTCTTCGTTTAAGCTCCAGAATGCGTGCCTTTTAGCTAATCTTCACAAAGTACTCCATAATTACTGCAATTCTCAAATATAAATGATTAAGTAACAATTCTTGCAATAATCTTACAAAATGGGTAATTTACATGGGATAAATGATGCTATAAAAGTAACGTAATTTGATGTCATCAAATATCCCCCATTTGAATACTACTTGTCCTCAAGTAGCTTTTAGAAGTTTATGAAAATGTATCCCTAAGGATTTTTCTGTTTAATCATTTATTTGTTTGATCACTAGTACACAACCAAACACCTCGGGAAATAGGAAGATGAAAACACTCAAATCACTCAACTAATCTATGTGGTAACATGTAACTAATTCGCTCAATTGCTCGGTCGTGACGAGTATTCTATCATAGGCTTGGTAAGGATACACATCTCCACCACTAGAGCTAAGGAGTAACAAGTTTATAAAGGTAAATTAGGTTTTTATAAGGCTTAAAAGGTTTAATCACTCTTTCTAGTCTCTACTGATACCAATATTCCAGAAAAGGTAACAAAGACCATACATACACACCCATAACGATGGGATAGACACATATGACTGCATTCAAACCTTAACTCGAATATGCTAAAGAATAGGACTAGTAGAGTGATATAAGGTATAGATCTTCTAATCTTTCTCCAAAAGTAATAAACCAACAAGGCGAAATAAATCACACATACATAGCTGTAACGACGGAATAGACACATGTGATTGCTCGCATCCTCATTCGAGTAAGACCTAAAGATTAGATTAGGAAAAGGAAATAATTGTTGTTAAATAAAAATTACAAATCAAATAGATTAAGTCCAAACAAATAAGGTACAAGTTGTTAGATACTTTCCTAACCGTTACCATGATGAAGACTCATAAATATATACATGATGACAACAAATAACGTCTATTTTATAACATCATTTATCTCATGTTATTAACCTATTTTGTATAGTTATTGCAAAGAATTGTTACTTAATCGTTTATATTTGAGAATTGCAGTAATTATGGAGTAATTGGTAAAAGTTAGCAAAAGGCGCATATTCTGGAGCTTAAATGAAGATATTTTGAAGATTACTATTCTGAAGACCAATACGCGATATCCATTAAGGAAGATACGGCGTATCTATGCCTGCACTCACCAAAGACCACAGAAGGATAAAGTTTAATACGCCGTATCCAGAGAAACTCAATACGCCGTATTCAAGATATAGTATGTGAATATTCTGGAAGATATCAAGCGTGGTCCCTACTCCAAGAAATCCCCAATACGCCGTATCTAATCCTTGGATATGCCGTATCGAACCGACTTCCAGACCTTATAAATAGAAAACTCAAAAACGAGTTTTAAGTGTGCTAAATCATATTCTCGATACCTAAACCATAAAAGTCGATTTTCAGAGGAGAAAAAGAGTAGAAGAGGTCGAGCAACGTTATTAATTCCATAGGAGACAACGTGTAATTCCATATACTTTAGTAATCGTTCAGTTTTGGGTATCATTCATTAACTCGGTTAGTTTACCTTGGCTAAATAATTGCTCTTGTATTTATTATAACGTTTGAAGGCTAATACCTTCGGGTATTAGCCATTATTATGAAGATCTGAATGTTTGGTATTTGTTTATCTTGATTTCTTGATTTATCGTTGAATGCTTGTTTATGTTTATCAATTTATACTTGTTTACGCGCTTTTGTATGCGACCTATCATTCAACTGGATCTAGTGATAGATGACACATAACAAGTAATCTAGAGTCCAGGATAGCCTCCATAAAGTAATCATTCAACTAGAACCATAGGATCACAAATATTACCTCTAAGTCTGTGTCTAGATACGCTTCGGGCTTAACTAGGTTTTTTAATAGTTAATGGATATTGCCAATGGTTTTTATTGATCGTGTTGACTAGCAGGTTACCTAGATAATTTAATAAGTAACAATCTAATTCCATAGATAGTTAGACACTTGGACTACTAGTGTATTGTATAAATTGCCATTAAGTGGTAAGTGGGTAAAGTCTCTATGAGCTAGGGTTTAACAAGATCACCATTGCTTTAATACCTAAGATAGATTATAATCAGCAAATACGGATGCTTTATGCGAATGCTTTAATTATAACAGAATTATTGTGTCTAGGTCTTAGGATGATGTAACGCCTAAGTCTTAAGAATGATATGCCACCTTGAGAGAAGAAATCATTGCACTTAATAAACAAACCAACTTTCTAATCAGATTAATAATGGTTAATATAGTTTTCTTATATTTGGCTCGACCGCTCTTTTATCTTTTGTTAATTAGCTTGCATGGGTAAAAGTGTCTTAAATTGATTGTAGTCACCAACCAAACCGTGCAAGTCTCTCAGGCTAAAACTCCCCTTTTGCATTAGTTTTAAGTTTAACTTAGATAACTAAAATACTGATAGAATTAGGAATTAACGCTCTCGCTCTTAGTGATCGACACCCTACTTACCAACGAAGCTACATCTTGACCGGGTACACTGCCCGTTAAAGTGTTATTTTTAGGTATAGTCGGCATAAAATAAATAGTAAAACTTGATACGTAAATAACACCTACATAATGACACATCAAGTTTTTGGCGTCGTTGCCGGGGAGTAAAGTTGTTTAATTCTTATTTATTAGTGTTTTAGTTTAGTTTAGATTTAGTTTGGATTAATTTGCATATTTGTGTGTTTGATTTCTGCATTGTATATTTTGCATATTGTGTGTTTGTGTGTTTTTCTGCATTGTTAACGTTCACTGTAACTTTCTGAGTTGAATACTCAATACGGCGTATTCACCTTACTGGATACGGCGTATAAATTTTTTTCAAACCAATACAGCGTATTCGACACTATCATTAATACGGCGTATTCAGTTCATTGAATACGGCGTATTAAGCTATTTGACAGTTTTCTTTCCTAGCAAATTTATTACAGGTTAAAATGGACGACCCCAACATTACTATGGAGGAGTATATCAGGCTTAAGGAAGAAAAAGCTCGTAGGCATGGTAAGGTGTATAACTGGGAAACTACTACATATGGTAAGATCTGGGATAATAAAGACGTTCATGACCTCGGATCTGTTGAAACTGATGTTGATCCTAATCCTTGATCGATTCCTTAGGTTGTCTAAGGTTAAATTACCTTGGATGAATCCAAAATAACTTGTTGTGGAAATTTTGTATGTATATTAAAGTGTATGCGGAATCTACATCTTAATACCTAGAAGTATTATGAATAAAACAGTAATCGTGAATAAACAAAGATATAACAAAATGCTCTAATATTATTAGATCAATAATACGAGTACTCTTAACTAGTACTAGGGTTTACAACCATGAAGCTTTTCTAAATCGACTTGACAACTATGAAAACTCGTATATAAAACTTATAAACTTGATATCTCAACTAATGCCCTAGAGCCTCCTTTTATAGACTAAGGAGTCCTAGTCGGCTTACAATACATTCCTAAGATATCATAATCTTTTCTAAACATAAACGTAATCTTTTAAACAAATACATTATACATATCTTGTACAAAAATATCTCAAAACTTATCTTCACAAGTATTCTTGTTCTCCAAACAATCTTTATCTCTTTAAACCGTCTTTATCCTCTTGACAGTAGTAAGTCTTCTAGCAGTTGTAATCCAGCAGCATAAACTTTTTCACCAGCGGTACTAAAAAACATAAGCAGTAGTAACATTGTAACTAGGCAGTACCGAAAAAAACTCTACAGTAGTAACATGTACTAGCAGTCTTAACATTACTACTAGCAGCACTAACTACTTAGCTTATATTTCAGTCTTCAACTCTGAGCAGTCTTAACTTCAACTAACAGCAGTAACTTTATACTAACAGTACTAAATTATACTAACAGTAGTAACTAGCAGTGGTAACTTTATACTACCAGTACTAACTACTTAGCATAATTTCCATTATGTACCTGAGCAGTAGTAACTCTAAGAATCCTTGAAGTCTTTTAAGTCCCAACAATCCTCCCCTAAACTTGATGTTCATCCTCTGAATCTTCAAGTTTCTTTGTTAAAAGTCTTCATCACTATCAGGAAGATGCATTCAAACCTTTTATTGACCCTTTTGCTGCTTTACCATAAGCTTGAGCAGTTGATAGCACATCTCATTCCATAATCAGATTTGAATTACTAGTTAATGCATATTTAGCGATTGTTATTGGTGTGAGGGGATATCTCTTTTCAACTAACATAAAGATGTGGAAATTTTCAAACCTTACAAAGTGCACTCCACATGAATCATACAACTTCCAAATAGTCACTTTGTATCCTTGTAGATTTCTCCATACATCACTCTTTATGTCTGGTTCAAACATGACTTTTAAATCACTCCACAACACTCTTTCATGTTCATCTTCAAGCCTTGTATCACCATGCTTTGTTTTGACTAACTTCCAAAGAGTCTCCAAGTCTTCTCTGTCAATATCCTAAAGCATCCTAATCATTAAAGAATATCTCTTAGAACTTCCATCTGCTCTTATCAATTGATAATGTGCCATTATTCCCTCTTTAAGAAGCTTGTATTCAATAATCACTAGTGGTTTGGTAGCAAGTGGTATAGCATCAATTGCTATATCATCATCTTTTATTATCACCACATGTTTTTTCAGCTCAGCTTCATCAACTTCTTTAACTTCTTCATGCTCATCTGTCTCTTTATCATCTTCTATTCTTTGTCTCTTTGAAGATTCTTGTTGTTGCTCTTTCCCTGCTCTTTTCTTACCAAACATCTTCTTTCTGTTGCCTTTAGCTTTCTCCTCACTACTTTCTGCTTTCTTTGACTTATCATATTTAAGTTCATCCTCTGTTCCTTTAGAACTTTCTTTTGTTTCCTTTTTTCTTTTATCTACCTTAGAATCTATAGGAATAAAAGTATTTACTCTCCTCATTTCATTATCAAACATCTTCTGGACCTCTTTATAGCTCTTGCTCTTCAACTGATTATGTTTGTATCCACCCATGTTTTTAAGATAGGTAGACATTAGATTCCTCTTTTGAGCTTTAGTTGGTGGCTTTCTTCTTTTCTCTTCAGCTCTAAGCATTGCAAAGTGTTTCTTTCTTTTGTTCATAAGATTTATAAACAGTCTTGATCTTTCTTCAATAGTTATCTCTCCTTGTTCTTCTATTTGTAGCCTCTGAGCTAACTCAAAATCTGCTTCCATCATAGCTTGTGTATTATCCTATGACTCAATCAAAGCTATGTTGGCTTCTTCTTCCTTTTTCCTTTCAAGCCTTTCTTCTTCTATAAGTTCAGCCTCCAACTGAGCTTGAAGATTTCTTGCCAAATCTTCATCAAGAGAAACTTGATCTTTTCTTTTCAGAGGAACTTCAGGCTCAATCATGATTGCTTTGCCTTTGTCTTTAATCATTGAAGGTTGTGATTCTTGTGAAGTTCTGAATTCACTTGGCTCCTATACTACAACCCCTCTAGCCTTGGGTCTTGTAGTTGTTGTTGTTGTAGCAGCAGTAGTAACAACTTTAGGTTTAGCTGCTTTGATTTGAATAAGTGTCTGAGCCAAAGTTATTTCTTCAATAGTTGTAGGAGCAGCACTATCTTCAACACTAGTATTTACCTCTCTTTCCTTTGCACTCTGCTCTTGTTTCTCACCAACTGGCATATCCACATTTACCTCATCACTATGAAGATCATTTATATCAAACATTTCTGCATCATCTGACCTCCCCTGGGTATCATCAACTAAAGAAACATCAGCATCCTTATCAATGTCTTCAATGCTCCTCCCCTGTTTGGATGCATCTTCATGATCACCCAAACTATCTTTATCCTTAGAGGATTCAACTCTTCTAGACATACCAACTTTCCTTAGTCTTTTTAATCCTGTAGTTCTTGATTTCTTTTGCCTTTCCAACTTCTGGACCCTCTTCTTTAAATCAACAATCTCCTTTGCTTGAGCATCCTTTGCCTTCTCCAAATCAAGAACCTGTTTTTGCAAGTTAGTACATAAAATCATTAATTCAGATAGTTGCATGCTATCCTCACCACTGATAGGTGGATCATTAGAAGGTGTAAGAACACTGTCATCTTGTTGTGGCTCCTCCTGAGTAACTGCAGTGTTCTTCCTCTGTTTCCTCCTGGATTGTTTCTTCTGTGATCTAGAGGATGATGGTTGTGTAGTAATGGGTGTCTGGTTAGAATTAGTAGGAATGCCTGAATCTACACCCTCATCTTGAGTAGGTTGAACCATCATTGTTTCAAACAAGGGTGTTACTCTTCCAAAAAAATCCTTTCCTTCTCTCCTCATATTGGCAAAGATTTTCTTTGTGTGTGAAGGGTTAACATAAATCTTCTTATGATGTGACATATCACCAAGCTATTGATTAATGAAAACTTGTAGAAATCGTGGATACATCAGAAATTTAACCCTTCCATCTAAGTGTTTCACCATAGCATCAAAAATGTACTTAGACAGATTAAATCTTTGGTTTGTAACCAAGCATATGATTAAAGAAGCCATTATACTACTGAATTCATTCCATGCAGTAGATTTGGCACTAAGGCATTGGGTAATGGTATGAATTAAGAACTTCCATTGCAGAGAAAAGAAAGCTTTATAAAATGTAAGCTTTTGAGAAGGTTTTTCATACCCCATCCGTGCCAGTTCTTCAAAAATTGTAGCAGTTGGCAAACAATCAGTACCTCCTGCATCTTCCAAGTGAAGATCGCTTCTAACGCTTGATTCCGTAATGATCACCTTCTTCTTATCAATTAGGGCTTGTAACTGACATTCACCATTGAAAGTGTTTGCCTTTGTCGTTGCCCAAAACTATTGAATGCAAGATGTGTAGATGATAGGATTAACAGTCAATGCATAACTAATCTGATTAGCATTCAGAAAATCAATAA
This sequence comes from Tanacetum coccineum, assembly GCA_026074375.1. Taxonomy (NCBI): domain Eukaryota; kingdom Viridiplantae; phylum Streptophyta; class Magnoliopsida; order Asterales; family Asteraceae; genus Tanacetum; species Tanacetum coccineum. Next base: position 17,109 of record BQNB010010780.1, on the reverse strand, counting down.
TCTCATGAAATCCATCACTTTCAGCGGGTTTGTCCAAGAATGCGACCATGTTGTGAGTATCAGCAAAAGTTAGGGTTGACATTGTGTTGTGTTTTGATGATCAAAGATGAAATTGAGTTAGGGTTTATGGTTAGAGGGTGTTTGAATGATTAAAATCGAATAAAGAATCGAATGAAACCCTGAATTAAAGTATTTATAGAATCACCCTCAGCAGCATTAACATGAACCTGCAGCATTAAATTAGGCCTAGCAGCATTAACTTAAACTGACAGCACAATGTTATGCCTAACAGTAGTAAGTAACCCAATAACCTAAAACTAACAGCATTAAGTTTTAAGTTACCAGCACTAACTTTAATTTCTTTCCAAAAAGGACTTCTATCATCAATTGATTCTTCTCATAAGCTCTTTTTCTGTTTTTATGCTCACAATATCTCTCAATTCTTTTTGCTCACATAATTACTCATTTATGTTTTTATTCACACATCTCTTTTTCTATTTTTAAGCTTACTTAATCTCTCATTTCTTTTGGCTCACCAAATCACTCTATTTGTTTTTATGCGACATTTTTGACAGTTTTGTACACAGTTCCATCAATTCCAATAGTTTCATACTGTCCTCCCCACTTCCAAGTGTGTAACCTCTTGAGAGAGGTGGATCATTGGACTGTTTAGATGTAGTCTCAAACCTAGTTTGAGCATCCACATCCCCTAATATGGTATCTTGGCACCTAGGACCACTACCTGAACCAATTTCCTAAGAACTTGATCCATTAAGTGTTGCCATGGATTGGGTCTTATTTTATGTTACCACTGGCCTGCTCTGCTTCTAAGCTAGAAGCAGTAGTGGCATCCCTTTCCATTCTGTCACCCAACTCCTTATGGACAGCCTCATCACCAACCTTTTTCAGGGGGACCACTAGACTGAGGTATCTTGGTGTCCCGACCTCTTTTGACATGCCTAGATGTTTTTGATTCTTTTTAACATACTTTTTGATATTACATATCCTTCCATCCATGCTTTGACTGTATGAATAAGTAGCCTCCCCTCAAACAATACTTCAAGGGGTGAGTATTTGCTCAACAATTGTAACTTTGGCGCCCAATAGTACTAACTTTTGCCTGGCAGTAGTAATTTTCTGCCTAGCAGTATTAAGAGATATATAACAGTATTAACTCTGTCTTCAATAATTATACAACAACATGCCTCTATTCATCACAAGCACACTAGAAAAGACTAGATAGACATGTGAGAATTCATGAGGATCCATATTTATGCATAACCCATGAATAAAAGTTAAAAACTGTTATCCAAAACATTAACTTTCCCTTAACCACTTCTTTAGAGGTGAAGCATTCAACATCAGTTATTCAATATGCTTAACCTGCAGGTGTTAGTCCATAGCCAAAAATACACAATCCAAAGTATTTTCTTCTTGACAGTATTAAGTATGACTAACAGTTTTAACAAGCAGTTTTAAGTATAACTAGCAGTACTAATTGACAAGACTAACATAACCTCCATCAAATTCCTTGAAATCTGAGAGATAAGCTATGTTCCCAGTTATGTGCCTTGAGCATCCACTGTCTACAAATCCTGTATCATCTTGTTGTGGCTTGCCCTGCACATAAAAATAAGGAAACTAGATTCCTTTGGGGACCCAAGCCATTACTGACTTGGATCTGCCTCGTGCATCAATGTAATTATCTTTCTTCAAGGTGATTGATGCACTATTAGGTTTGGTAGGTATCCAAACCTAACATGCTGAGGCCTTTACAGCATTTTCCTAATTAACCCTAACAGCATTAACAACTGCATAATTTGGCCTAGCAGTTTTAACTATTTTTGGCCTAGCAGTATTAACTGCTTGTGGCCTAGCAGTATTAACTGCTTGTGCCTTGACAGTATTAACTTTATGTGTAAACCTTTTGTTATATAATGTTGTTTTAAATTGAAAGGGTCTTCTTACAGTTGATTATGCTATTTTGGAAAACATGACATTGGTTTAGTACTAAAAACTATAGATTTAGGATGAGCAGTATTAACTGTCCTGGCAGTATTAAACATTTTTAGGCCAGTTTTCATTAACACTGCTCTTAGAACCATGTTCCTTTGAACATTAGGGTGAGTTCTTTTGGTAGTATAGTTGTAATTCACCCTGTTATAATTATTCCCATATACCATCCTTTCCCTTTGATGGTATTTGCACTGAGCCTGTACATGATTAAAACTCCCACAATAAAGCAAGCTTCATTATACATCACAAAATCACTTCCTAGTTGATTGGACTTCTGGCTATTCCAATTCCTTTGATTCCCCCTAGGTGTTTGTGATCTATACATCTCAGCATACCTAACTGACTTTTTAACTGGTTTTTCATGATTTTTAGGTTTGACAGACTCTACCTTTTTATCATTAAGAAAAATAGTTTCTTTATCAACATTAAGTGAAGACTCAACAAAGCTACTTGTATCTTTTGATACTTGTTCTTTTACCAAAGAGTTATCAGAATTTTCCTTAGAATCATTTGATTTCTTATCACAAATAACATTTGACTCTTTCTTACTATCCTCATAACCATGCCCTTTGAAATTAGGCTCTTTGAATTCATCAAGACTGAATAAGACATATCTAGCTTTTTAGGTCTATTATAGATTAAAGGATGAGGTGGAGGAACAACATTATACCCCAAACCCTTTTTACTTTTGTCAGTTATCTGACTCTCTAACAACTTGTCTAGGTCTTTTGAGGCTTTATCAAATTTCTCAATTTTAAATTCAATACCCTCTTTTTCTTGCTTAACTTTTTCAAACTCACTTTTAAGCACATTTATTTCATAGTCTTTGCAAGCTACTTCTCTTTTAAGAACTACAACTTCTTCACTAAAAAGAACCTCATTCTTTCTATATGTGATAAGTTGTTCTTTTACTGTTGCTAAACCTCTTTTATAAGTAGCTGCTGTAAATTCAGTTTGATTAAGCTTAACAATCAAATCATCACACTGTTTCTTAAGAGTTTCATAGTTTTTCAGACAAGTTTTAGAGCAAGTTTTATCATTGTATACCTCTGAGTCTGAAAACGCCATTAGAGCCATGTTTGTCTGAACTTGTTCTTCTGCCATGTCACTCCAATCAAAACCTACACCATCTATAGCCAACATTGCCTTTGAAGATGTGTCTTCATTGTTTCCTTGCTTCTTGGTGTTGTCTTGATTTCTAAACTGACCTTCCTTGCTTCTTGGTGCTCTACACTCCCTGGCAAAGTGTCCCATCGATTGACAGTTGAAACACTCTACCTTGGATTTATCATACCCAGCAGTATCATTAGCATTAATGAAAATCTTCTTGCCTGTCCTCTGATAGTACCTCTTTGCCCTCATACTTAGCAGAGAGAGCTGCCACTTCAAATCCATTGCTTCCAGATCATCTTCATGAATTTGCTCTAAGTCTTGATGTAGAAGATTAGAACCATTGGGATTTTCAACCATGAAAGCATACACAACATTATCACTGAAGCTAGCAGTACTAACTTGAGGACTAGCAGTGTTAACATTAGGGCTAGCAGTACTAACTTGTGGACTAGCAGTGTTAGCATCATTAGTACTGCTAGTGCTTGGAGCAGTCATAAAGGCCAAGTTTTGAGCACCACTACTTGTATCAATAGATTTCTTTACCTTTTGTTCAACAATTTTGAAGTTGTTGTACAAATCATCAATGCTCATAGTTTCAACTTCAGGCTTATTCATCCACACAACTACATGAGTGTTCCACTCAGGGGGCAAGCTGCTCAAAAATTTTGAATTTAAGTCTTCTTGAGCTATGACTACACCCAAAATTGCAAGCCTACTCACAATCTTCTGAAGTCTGTTAAAGATAGAGTCAAGAGACTCTGCACTTGATGCACTAAAATTTTCATACTGTTGCTTCAAAAGTGTCTTTTGTGTTTTCTTAGTAGCTGCATTACCTCCAAATCATGTTTCAATGGCAGCAAACATTGTTTTAGCATTAGGGTACTAACTGAATGTGAGTTGATGTTCATTGGGAAGAGCCATGAGTAGTAAGCTTCTGGCCTTCACATCATTCTTCTTATTTGTCTTTTCTTTAGCAGTTACAGGTATAGACATCTTTGTAACTGAAGTACCATTCTCCTGTGCTGTTTGTGGTACAGACACCCATGAATTACCATTCTTTATGACCTCCCATAGAGCATAGTCTTGGATCTAGAAGTACTGCTTAATCCTTATCACCCACATCTCATACTCACCCAGTTTGAGTATGGGTAGCTTAGCAGTAGTATTACTATTTGTAGATTCAAACTCCATGTCTTCTAGATCAAAGTTTCTCAAAGCAAAGCTTTGATACCACTTGTTGATCCCAATCCTTGATCGATTCCTTAGGTTGTCTAAGGTTAAATTACCTTGGATAAATCCAAAATAACTTGTTGTAGAAACTTTGTATGTATACTAAAGTTTATGTGGAATCTACACCTTAATACCTAGAAGTATTATGAATAAAACAGTAATCGTGAATGAACAAAAATTCTAGCCAACGCTCCAATATTATTAGATTTAATAACGTGTACTTCCACAGTACTGAGGTTTACAACCTTGAAGTTTCTAAATCGACTTGACAATTATAAATTGTATACTTTTAAAACGATATCTCTTAAACAATCATTTATAACATATTTGTACAAAAATATCTCAAAACTTATCTTCACAAGTATTCTTGTTCTCCAAACAATCTTTATCTCTTTAAACCGTCTTTATCCTCTTGACAGTAGTAAGTCTTCTAGCAGTTGTAATCCAGCAGCATAAACTTTTTCACCAGTAGTACTAATAAACATAAGCAGTAGTAACATTAGTACTAGCAGTAATAATATGTACTCACAGTAGTAACATGTACTAGCAGTCTTAACATTACTACTACCAGTACTAACTACTTAGTATAATTTTCATTATGTACCTGAGCAGTAGTAACTCTAAGAATCCTTGAAGTCTTTTAAGTCCCAACAACTGAATTCCCAGCTATAGTCTTTAAGGACACATTAACATCTGAAGCAGCACTCTCGTGCGAGCCTACGGTAAGTTCCCTTAACAATGATGAAATCGACTTTAGAATAACATTTGACGAATCCGACGATGAAGATTGCACAGTAATTTTCAACAAAAATTCATTTTCTTACAAAATAATTTCTGTCAACAATTTAAAAATGGATTCGGAAAATGATAATGAGAAAGTCAATATACCTTCTTTTCCATCACGCGAACCTACGGTCAGTTGTTTTGATGATTTAGACTACTTTAAAGATTTTGATAAAGAATTTCCAGCCATTGTTTATAATGATGCTCTAACGTCTAAATCATATTTATTAACTGAACTGATTTTAAACCCTCAACATATTGATGAATTTAATTTGAAAGATGAAACATCATTGTCCGAATGTGATGAAGAGGAACAAAACGTTTTAAACTTTAATGATCTATTTCCTTTTAACGTAATTTATCCCAATGATTCAAAATCGAATAAGGACAATGATGATGATAAAGTCGATATTAAACACTCTTCGAGGGATATGTCTATCATACTATTATCTAATGTAATAAATACCGATGTTGGTGCCTATGCACATGGGTCAAATAAGCTTTTAGAAATAAGTCATGATACATCTAATAAAATTTTCAAAACTGAAACTTTTATCAAGGGACTAAATTTTAATATCATGACTTGGAATCATCTTAACAAAGAGATGTCATTCATTTTCCTAATCAAGAATTTGTATATGCCATTTGGCATCCCGTTCGACCCTAAATTGTTTTATAAGGATAGGAGTAAATTAGGGCAAGTCTGTCTTTCCAGACTGTCTATACAGCGTATCCAAACCCCATGGATACGGCGTATCGACTATCTGGATGTTATCAAGTCTTTATTTTCAACACAGTCAATACAGCATATTCGTTAAACGAATACAACGTATTCGACACAAGTATTAATACAGTGTATCCTGGGGTATGGATACAGCGTATTGACTTCCTGTATAGTTTTTAGGATTTTACTTCGAGTCTAACCAAACGAATACACGGAGATATGTTGATCCCAAACCTAGATCGATTCCTTAGGTTGTCTAAGGTTAAATTACTTTGGATAAATCCAAAATAACTTGTTGTAGAAACTTTGTATGTATATTAAAGTGTATGCGGAATATACACCTTAATACTCTAGAAGTATTATCAATGAAACAGTAAGTATGAATGAATGAACACAAGATGTAACAAAATGCTTCAATATTATTAATGATAATAATATGAGTACTCTATCTTAGTACTAGGGTTTACAACCTTGAAGCTTACAAAACTCTTAATCTCTGGATCTGTGTATTTGTGGATGTGATATCTCAACTAATGCCCTAGATCCTCCTTTTATAGACTAAGGAGTCCTAGTCGGCTTACAATACATTCCTAAGATATCTTAATCTTTTCTAAACATAAACGTAATCTTCTAAATAAATACATTATGTATATCTTGTACATAAATATCTCAATACTTATCTTCACAAGTAATCTTGTTCTCTAAACAATCTTTATCTCTTTAATTCGTCTTTATCCTCTTGACAGTAGAAAGTCTTCAAACAGTTGTAATCCTTTCACTAGCAGCACTAATAAACATAAGCAGTGGTAACATTATACTACCAGTACTAACTACTTAGCATAATTTCCATTATGTACCTGAGCAGTAGTAACTTCTAAGAATCCATGAAGTCTTTTAAGTCCCAACAAAGATCCGCTAATTTTTAGGACTCGCCGGTTACTATAGAAGATTCATCGAAGGCTTTTCCAAGATCGCAAAACCAATGACTAAGCTGACTCAGAAGAATGTGAAGTTTGACCAGGGAGAGAAGGAGGAAGCGGCATTTCAATTGATTAAACAAATGTTGTGTAGCGCACCCATTTTGGCCTTGCCTAAAGGATCAGAAAACTTCATTGTTTATTGCGATGCATCGCATAAAGGTTTGGGCGCCGTGCTTATGCAAAACAAAAAAGTTATTGCCTATGCTTCTCGACAACTGAAGATCCACGAGAAAAACTACACAACTCATGATCTGGAACTTGAAGCTGTGGTGTTCGCTCTTAAGATGTGGAGACATTACTTATACAGAACGAGGTGCACCGTATTTACCGACCACAAGAGTTTACAGCATATCCTCGATCAAAAACAGTTGAACATGAGGCAAAGACGTTGGTTGGAGTTGCTTAGTGATTACGATTATGACATACGTTATCACCCGGGGAAAGCAAACGTTGTTGTTGATGCTTTGAGCAGGAAAGAACGGTCTAAACCTTTAAGGGTCTGAGCCTTAGTCATGACTATTGGCTTGAACCTCCCCAAACAAATCCCAGAAGCTCAAACCAAAGCATTAAAACCTGAAAACCTCACTGCTAAAGATGTTGGAGGTATGCTCCGACAAGACCTTACAAAGGAAAGGTTGAAACCCCGTGCGGACGGAACTCTATGCTTAAACAACAGAAGTTGGTTACCGTGTTATGGCGACTTAAGGACTCTAGTCATGCACGAGTCTCATAAGTCAAAATATTCCATTCATCCAAGTTCAGACAAGATGTACCAAGACTTAAAGCAGTTGTATTGGTGGCCTAACATGAAGGCGAATATTGCCACATATGTTAGCAAGTGTCTGACTTGTTCTAAAGTCAAAGAAGAGCATCCAAAACCTTCCGGTTTACTAGTCCAACTGGAGATTCTATAGTGGAAATAGGAGAAAATCACCATGGACTTCATCACTAAACTCCCTAAGACGACAAACGGTTATGATACCATTTGGGTTATTGTTGATCGTCTTACAAAGTCTGCTCACTTCCTATCGATAAGGGAAACAGATCCCATGGAGAAGTTAATGAAGCTTTACATGAAGGAAGTAGTCACCCGACATGGTGTGCCTGTTTCTATTATCTCCGATCGTGATGGTAGATTTACGTCACTATTCTGGCAAGTACTTCATAAGGCTTTGGGAACCCGATTGGACATGAGTACGGCCTATCATCCCGAAACTGACGGTCAAAGTGAAAGAACTATCCAAACTTTGGAAGACATGTTACGCGCTTGCGTGTTAGACTTTAGGAAGAATTGGGATAGACATTTACCGTTAGTGGAATTCTCTTACAATAACAGTTACCATACCAGCATAAAGGCTGCACCATTTGAGGCAATGTATGGGCGAAAGTGTCGATCACCCGTATGTTAGGCAGAAGTTGGAGATGCTTAGCTTACTGGTCCTGGAATAATTCATGAAACCACCGGGAAGATCGTCCAAATCAAAAGCAGAATCCAAGCCGCTCGTGACCGACATAAGAGCTATGCAAACATTAGACGTAAACCAATGGTATTTTAAGTTGGTGACAGGGTCATGTTAAAAGTTTCACCTTGGAAAGGAGTTGTGCGTTTTGGCAAACGGGGGAAGTTAAACCCTTGGTATGTCGGCCCATTCAAGGTGATCGAGGAGTCGGAACTGTTGCCTATAACTTGAGCTACCACAACAATTAAGCCGAGTTCATAACACGTTTCACGTGTTAAATCTAAAGAAGTGTATGTCCGATGAATCACTTATGATTCCATTAGAAGAACTTCTTGTTGATGACAAACTCCACTTTGTGGAAGAGCTAGTGGAGATTATGGATCGTGAAATCAAACAATTGAAGAGGAGTCGCATTCCCATCATTAAGGTTAGATGGAACTCTAAACGAGGTCCTGAGTTTACCTGGGAACGTGACGATCAATTCAAGCAGAAGCACCCACATCTCTTCACCAAGACCGCCCGTCGTCAAGTGCTACGACTTAAGCCTTGAGGACAAGGCTCATTCAACGCCGAGAGACTATAACACCCTGTGTTTTCAGGTCATATTACGATTTCAATTATTTCATTTTCCTTTTTATTTATAGGGTTTTGCGTGTTTACTCTTGATTTAAATCGTCTAGTTAAAAAAATCTAATTAGTAGATTTTATGAAGAATTTTAATGAAAGGACTAGTAACACGTTTCCTAGAGAGTTAGTTATCAATCCCTCTACAACTTAGTAACCACAAACAAATACATTCTATTTTTTTTTCTCACCACAACTTAGTGTCACTACTAATAAGTAAACAAAAACCAAACATTGTATTCTTTCCTTGTTTTCAAATAATGCACAAGCAAATTTCCTAAACCATAAAGCCTAATTCAAGAAACAAAATTATGCACTCTTATAAAAGCTAGGAAAGAATTCGTGTATACCAACTTCACAAAAAAATCTGCATTTGTTAAAATTAGATAAGATATACAAAGACCCATTCCTTTTATAACTCTTCTACCCATTGGATAAAGCCCTAGGTCCTTTTATAAAAACCCACAAACTCACGTGATATCTTGGCCTAGCTTTCCCTTGCTTCTGTGACCCTCAATATACCAACAATACTCACCTTTAATTCACTATACATTGACCATTTACATGTCCTAAATATCCTTTACCATTTAAGTGTTTACACAAGAACGTGACTTAAGGATGAGTTACTATGCATGCCAAGTTATGCTAGTATAAGAAGACTTGCATTCTTCTTTGCAAACACAGAGAACACAAACACAATCCCATTACCATCATACTCTCTTCACTTTGGTTCTTCTTTGCCCTCCCATCTCTACTTTCGACACACACACAACCCTTTGGTATTTCGTTATCCCTGTTGGTCATCCACATTTAGGCAGCAAGTTGAGGTTAGTGTGCGTAGTCACAAGGGGTGAAATCAATCGCGTTTGGGTAGTGGTTTGGGTGTTTGGTCTGTATATGCAAGGGGTAAAAAGAGCCGAACTTCTTCCAACTTTTACGAGTATCATACTTTTATACCATATCATCTTAAGTATGCAATATATGTATCTTAGTGTTGTGCTTGAGAAAACTTGTGTAGAAAAGTTATTATGAAACTAATTTTTGAAAAATTATGCAAACCTTCTGATGTATGCGGGTTCATTGAGAAACCCGTATACAAACTAGAACAATGGAATTTCTAAACTTATCATTCGTTCACATAGTATAGGAGTAGCATTCAAGCAAAATTTTAGCTTTTCACACATTATAACAAAGCGGGAAATAGACCTACAAATCTGTTATTTTATGTATGGAAACTGCCTGTTAGGTTGACTTTAAGCCTAGTTCTGGCCCACTTAGACTTAAGCATAGAGTTAACAAATATGGGTGTTTTATAGTGGACCTAGTGAGCTTCATTTAGCAACTCAAATCGTGGAAAATGATTAAGAAACGAACTCGTAAATAAGGATGAAAGTTAGTACTGCTGGCGTGTACACAACAGTTAAAACTGTTGGCAATCGCAACCTCCTCCCTTTGCACTCATTTTTGACCCAGCTATCAACCCCTAAGCACAAAACTTATAAAAGGTGAATTGTAATACTCATAGCCTAGTTTAAAAATGTATTTTTGGTTTGTCATAAGGTTGCGTAACGAATTCGAAAACTAAACCTAAAGTTAGTACTGTTGTCGTCAACAGTTAAAACTGCTAGCTCATAGAGTCGCGACACCCCCCCTTTTTTGGCCACATCTTACCATATTAAACAACATTTTTAGAGAAAACTTATATAACGAAAGTCATAGACGACCTGGCCTAGTTTACAAAGATACTTTTATCTTGTCCTAACACTGAGTAACGAAGTCGCAATCTGTGATCAAAGTCAGTCGGGTATCGCGGGTAAAACTCTTAGCCAAAATTACTATTTATAGTTTTGAAACCCAATCGCGACCCGCACACCTTTAGCCTTGTTTTTAACCAACTAAACGACCTTTTTGGACAAGACTTATTTAACGAAACTTGTAGACGACATCCGAGATGTCAAATGTGTTTTTAGTTTTCATTACCGTTAAATAACGGACCCATAAATTCATTGTAAAACTCCAAGTCGTCAAATATTAAAACTTAGTAAAATTTCACTTATTTGATATGATAACCGTCACTGTTTCGTCTAATTATTTGGCACATTTAGAGACCAAACCAAGGGCCGAACTAAACTAATGTTTTAGAGTATAGGTGACATAGTTTCCAAAAAGTCCGATGTCGTAATTGCGTACTTATATTTTTACCATATTGACTCAATTGACCACTTTAACATGAGAAATTATTTTCAAACATCATTAATTTAAATGGAGCTCAAGCATACACTAGGGACGAGATTGCAAGTATTTAGCTTATTATTTTCCGTTTAGTAAATATGTATTATTTTTATATAGGTTGCGGATAAAGTCTTTTGCATCATTTTCCGTGCCACTACCTTGCTATTCCATTATCATTACTTGATGTGAGTTTATAGTACCCATCTTACTCTTTTAAATCATTTATCAAATCTCGGGGACGAGATCATGTTTGTTTTACAAAATGGATGCAAGTACATTTTAATTTAAATATTACGAGTTTGCCTGAGTAGCTATAACCCAATATGCCCATCATCATGAACTGTTAATTGCATATAAGTAATTGTTAATTGCATTATGTGAGCGCGAATGTTATGAATAGATCTATTTAGGAATTAACGTCCCCGTTCGGGCAAGTAGCGCTTGCTAGTTTACCGGTTGGCCGGGAACGACGAACTATACCATTTCGGACTCATAGATGTTACGGGTTGAACATTACATTGGGCGTCATCATTTATATGTATTTAATATACATACATTTTTTAGCTTTGGTGTCATGAGCTTAGCGCATTTCGTAATACATTTGTGTGATATTGTATTCGTTACTTTATTACAAGGAAATCTTGTTATCCGCTTCATTACATTTATAAACCAATAAATTCACCAACATTATTGTTGACAGTTTAAACATGTTTCTCAGGTCAATAAGGTGCAAGTCATGGGTACATTGAATGGTCGTTTTTGAAGTCATATCACAACAAAGATTTGCGTGCATTATATTTTGGGATATTGTTATGTTGTGAAATTTTTACATTATCAAGTTAAACAATTTAAGCCTGTGGGCTTTTGTAACAAACCATTTATGAAATCCAATGTATCAGTTTTCAAACGACTCTTTTTAGAGGTCATTCTCATATCTTATGCTATTGATCTATGAAGTAATACCCTCGGAACATCATATTCCGTTGTGGCCCATTTTGGGGTGTTACAGTCCGGTTTGGTTTTCGAACCGTGAGCACCCTTAACCTTACCTGTCGAGATTTATCATAACACTAGACCTCCTTTGTGTTGGGATTTTAACAACTAGTAAACCATATTTACTACGAGTACGCAGCAAATAGATGTAGTTTGACATTAAAGATTAAAATACGTATAAAGAAAGAAACACTAACCTTTAGTTGAATGACTTAAAGCAAACAACGAGAATCGTTAACCTTAAAACTTAGTGACTAAGTTGTCACCTCTACGGTTGCTCACACAACACGTCCAACGAATACACCAAGATGCTAGTCTATACTTAACGTCTCACGAACACCGAGTGTTGCACTTTTCTTGAATCAAAAATCACAATCAACCTTTGTATATGAACCGAAAACCATAAACTCTAATTAGGGTTTATGCAATTTCGGTTAAACCAAAATTCAAGAAATCGAAACCCTAAAGGTTTTAAGTCGTCGTCACTCTTGGAGAACTAGTAAACTGAATCTCTTTGATCCTACTATGATCTAATCGAACTTGTGGGATACCAAATCGCACCACGGAACCTTTTTAGGGTTTACCAAAAATCGAAACAAGAAGGAAAAGAAAACCAAAAACCTTTTGAGAAAGGTCTTGGAAATCGATTGGGGTTTTTGGAGAGGGGAGAGGAAACCAAAAATCAATTTAGGTTTTTAGGGATTTTGAATGAATGAATAATGAGCTAGGGTAAGGGTGTTTATGGAGGCACCCAAAACCTAGTCCTTGGTAAACAAGGAAACCATAATTCATTCCTTATTCTAATTCCTCCACCTCCTCAATTCTAAATCGACACAAACACCCCCCTTTAAAAATCATAGGGGCCAGCCATCACAAGGCACCCCTTTGGGTTTGGGTTTTTGTCAATTTAAGTCCCTTCGGTTTACATATTTAAATAACCGTTAAGTTTTTTATAAACTATAACAACTATTTAAATATATTACGTGAAGTATATTTAACAATAAATGTATTCTATGTGTCTTAATGTGTGTGACCCTAATAGGCTCACGTACTTCTAATTGCATAACACGCGGATCCAACTACCACATTCCAACATCTCCCACGTGGGAGTTGGAGTAGCGGACTGCATTTATACCAACAATGGAAACCTCTATCAACACTCCATTTGTTATTAAAACTAGAAATACTTGAGATGAAGTTCCAAGAACATTCTCAGTATAATGGTTATGTATTTCTTGCTAATATCATCCCTTTGTTACGGATACCGTTAAACTATGGATATGGATCCTAACTCATTCCATACAGTTTAACAATTTAGTTTCTCGTTATAGAATTTAATTCAGATCTACCAAACGTAATCAAGAATCATCTTGGATTACACTTTGATGTGGCCACAAAATCATCTGATTAATTCTGGAGAGGCGCCAATGGTATCATTCTGCAATTAGACAACTGGAAGAACAAATTCATTATTGACTACAAGTTTTGTAAATGCTGCTTCACATCACTTCCAAGAATAGCCTTTATAACTACTATTTTCAGGTTAGTGTTTGACTTATAATTAAAAAGTGATATCCACACATGTAGAACTTGCTTGCATCTCAAGTCTAAGGATGACTAATTTAACCACTTTCGATATTTTACTTATGACAAGGATCCAAAAGTAAATATTCAAAGGTTGGGGTGTCCAAAATGCATCCCTTATGTATAATATATGAGTTTGACGGGAACCATCCATGTATTTAAATAATAAAACCAACATTCATATTTGCCTTAATGCAACAATATTCCCATATTGTTACCCGACAATGGACATATTTAGAATAATAAAATTAATCAAGGATTAAACATGCAAATATAGAACACATTAGTATAAATGAAAACGATCATACCAGGTATGTCAATTCATTATTTAATACAACTGCTTTTAGTTCCATTATCCAAATACTAAAAACATATATGCATAAGACTAATTAGTAAGTTGAAGTCCAATATTTCCAACATGCTCAACTCTTTCTGTATACGAAAGCTAAATAGTCATCTGAGTAAACTTTTTGAATACTTTTTCAAATTCATAAATTTGTAAAGGATTTGAATGATATGATGAGTGTCATATGTATATTTGCATACTATTACAAGTATCATAGTATGGAAATGTGACAAAACCTTTTATGAGGTATTTGAAGTCACCAACATACTTATCTCATAGAATCATCTTTACAGTTTCTTAAAATGTAAAGTATCCTTATTCTTTAATGTGTATTGCAACAATGCCCTTAGCTAAGCATATCTAGTTAGCAGATTTATCATAAATGATGAAATCCTACTTCAACTAGAATTGATTATACTCTAGCATCATGTGTACACAAACAACACTATGGATTATATAATTCGTAAACGTTTGTTTTAACAGTCAGCTAAATCACTCTCAATTAGATACTGTTGTTAACAGTCATCTAAACACTCTCAATTAGATACTGTTGTTGTTAGCTCATCTTGCTCTTGTAAAAAAGTAACAACTAGTCTCATACACAATATAAGATACATATACATGATGAATCCTTAGTAAAAAAACACAAGGTTTCTATCCATGTATTAAATTATCTTAAGTGAAATAGTCATTTAAGACTTGCTTCAATGATATATTGCATTGTGTTTTTCCAAGGCCGTTTGTTTTATTTCTTAAATTCCCAAGTGAAGTTTCATTCCAATATCAAGGATTAACATCTAGCTTCGATGGAATGATACTTTCGATATGTTACACAACATATGAATTTTAAGGAAAAACATAGTGCTCCCACTTGATGTCAGGTATACTCAGGAGTTATTTTAATTTAATCAAAAATCATATTGTAATTAAACTTAAGATTTCAGCTCCTAGATGCATGATCCAATCCACACTTGAATTCTATTACCTTGTATTCTTTATAAAGATTATTCGAGCTCATAACGCTTTTCGATTACACACCGTCCTTACAAAAGTAATCATAAAGTAAAGAGTTATAATACTTAATTACCATATTCCAAAAATAGACTCATAACCCTTTTGATTACGCACCGTTCTCGAAAAAGTAATACTTAAGAAAAGAGTTATGAACCTTAATTTTCCATATTTCAGATTTAAGAAAATATGTATGACAATTAGTTATCTTTATATAATTAATGCGTGTAGAAAAGAAAATTTAATCACATTTAATTACTTGAGTATGATTAAAACTCTTATCTTTAGTCAGGCATTAATATGTATATAATTTTGCCCTTATGAGCCTTTCTTTAAAAGAAACTTATTCTAACCTCACAGTTTAATTGTTTGGTGAAAGATCAATCAAGCTCAAAACATTGATTATCTTTTAAGGATTGTATATTTTTATTCATAGTTCTAGGACATTTATTAGATTCAAGATGTGATAATTCATCTTATTAGTTAGGAGGTTTATAATGACCCTCTAACTTATATTCCTCAGCATTTATATTAAAATATCACTCCATTGGTGAGGCATCCTTGCGGATTTATGAATGAGAGTTACATTATACTTTGGTTTGACATTTTCATGTTAAACCTTAGTATGACATCAGTAAGTGAATTCAGAATGTTATGTATTTTGTTCTTGAATATTTTTAAGATTTGTAGATGCTCCCACTTACTTTTGTAAGTAGAGATAATTCTTTAAATACTAGGTAGTTAAACAACAATAAATTGTCCTTAATTTGGAAACACAAAACACATTTAACAGTTCTTATCTCTAGCTTGTTAATAATATGCTTCATAAGATATTAAAATTTTTTAGAACTTTAATCAAGACATAATGAGATTTATCCCAATCCATGAATAGATAATGTTTTGAATGTCTTCTAGGTTGGAACTATATTGAGTGTATCCATGACACACACAAATTTCTAACCTTGATCGATTTTGGAGGTAGAGCCATTTAAGTTATCATAAATCAAACGATATGAATACAGTTTGTTTCAACACATTAGACAAACCATAATAATGTGGTATTCTATGAGTATTGGAATTGTGAGACTACATCAGAATTCCTTAGATAACTTAATTCTCTTTGGATCAAATACTTGTCAATTGGGTCGAGCCAAATTGAATACAAAGTATTTTAAAACCAAGTGCATGCTATAACGTATATTTCTTTAAATAGTACAATAGCTCTATGTTTATGTGTTTCAAGAAAACAAAACATGTGAAGTATACATTACAAGTCTTTGAATAATTCAAGGACATCATGTTTATGTGTTAACAAGAAGACATAAAAATTTTACTACTTACTTTATGTTATAAGTCATTGATAAATTAAAGGACTTTATAATTATGTCTTAACCACAAAA
This sequence comes from Tanacetum coccineum, assembly GCA_026074375.1. Taxonomy (NCBI): domain Eukaryota; kingdom Viridiplantae; phylum Streptophyta; class Magnoliopsida; order Asterales; family Asteraceae; genus Tanacetum; species Tanacetum coccineum. The sequence goes on along the minus strand of BQNB010010780.1, from coordinate 613 downwards.
CATAATTATAGTAACTAAAGTAGTTATGAATGCAAACTCTTAAGTTTAATAGTAATTTAAAGTTAATTACATACTTCATAATTATGATTATATAATTAACCATAATTATTTTGACTAATACATATAGTTAATGAGTTGCAGTAGCTTTATATTATATCTTGAAATTTAAATTTAGTAGGGCAACAAACATCGTGTATGTTTAAGTCCTAGTAGATTTATTAGCTTCCTTACCTTGCGGTCAAGAGAAACCAATAATCATATTGTTATATGTTTTTCCTTGCACACACTTAAGATTTCTCTCACTTGTGTACGACACAACATTATCTAATGTAGACAAACAATACGACAAGCGCTCGATTATATAAACAATATGATATTTTCATAGATATTACAAGTAGATTTTGAACCATAACATTTATTGTGGATTATTATTTTATAGATAACGTTTCGGAAAGCAACATCAACAAGTCAACATGTTATCTTATAAAATAAAATGCAATTCTCCTTAAAACTATGGTTGTTTATATTCCGAAAGTAATGAATTATTTCAAAGCAAGCTAGAAATAATATGGGCAACTAACAAGGAAATAATTCTTGTAGCTCCCACTGAATT